>CM038679.1:142189778-142489567 GCA_021605205.1 Aegilops longissima
GTTGGCATCTTGGCAGCTTTCTCCTCTTTGCCTTCTCCTTCTTCTCTGAGCTTGAACTGATTGTGGATCATCTTCATTCATGACAACCTCATTGTCCTCAAAGTCTGGATAAAGTGGAAAGTGTTCCTTATCCAAGCGATATTTTCTGTGCCCATCTTTGAGTTTATCAATTCTTGAATCGGGTGCATATCCACAGCTCCTTTTACGATCTGCTGCAGTCCTCTTGATTGTTTCTATGATCGGGCTCATGACTTTGAACTTGTGACACATCAAACACATGCAACATTTTGATGGCATGCCCTCTGATCATGTTATGGTCACGGACTTGGGCAACAAAGTGTGCTCAGAATCCAATTTATGGTTGGCAACCACGGCGTGAGAAAGTGAACTGATCCAAACTTGTGAGTTCCTAATGCCTTGTGCTGGAATTTCCTTGTACATGTGAGCCATTGAATTGTGACCCATCTTCTTCTTTGCATAAATGTCTAGGTCATCCTCATTTTCCTCTGGGGCATTTATCAGCTTTGCCCACTCCTCAACAGTTGGTGGTACCTTGTACCTTGAGACATCAAACAATTCTTCCATCTGGGTAAAAATGTCTTTGTGGAGTAGAAGCGCATGATAAGTTCATCATTCAATTTGTGAGCTTTTGCCCAACAAAATCTGCAACTCTACAAGCAACAAAGCTGTCTTGCACTCCGGGATAGTGCTCTTCATTCTCCTTGATGAAATTCAGGTCAACCCACCTCATGTCACAGGACTATGGGCTTCTTGTCCAACAGAATGGTCTCATAGAAGTCCTGCTTTGTTCCTTTGTGTGGAACACAGTAGTCAACAGTTCTTCTTCTTGAAGCATATGGATCTTCCATCCTCCATATCCTCAGCCAGAATCCTTCCTTATTCTCATGTCCTCGACCAGGATGGGCATCATTGTGGTCTGGTATCTTTGGCTTGAGCTTCCTCAAAACTTGTCCTTCTTCATCTTCCTCCTCGACATCCTCGAGCCTTTGGGCCTTGTTCTTCTCGGCAATTGGAATACTCTGGTATTCCTCTTTGGTCTAAACTTGCCTTGGGGCAGCTTTGGGTGCTTCCTTGGGCTTAGATGTGGCAGCCCACGATCTAATAGCATCACCCATAAGCTTAGGTGCCTTTGGAGCTGGTGCAGCAATTTCATCTTCCTCTTCCATCATGGAAGGCTTCCCAATAACTCTGGCTGTGGTCTTCTTGACCCTTTCCTTTCTTTTCTTCCCTTCATCGTAATTTGGTTCTTTGGGTTGGGTTTCCAAAGAAGCTTGTGTAGACACTCGGCTTTGGACATTGGTTGTCTTCCTGCAGACCTTTTAATCTTCATGCACGGCTTTGCATTCTTTCTTTGAGCCATATTCCTTCTTGAGCACCACTTTCTTGGAAGTTGCCTCATCTTCCTCAACCTTGTAATCTTCATCCTCTGAATCTGAAGTTCTTTTCCTCCTTTGCCTAGTTGCAGCCTTAGGCAAATTGCTAGGATACTACGCTCCCTTCATCTGAAGTTGAGGGACTAGTGCCCTCACTCAAGTCCATCTGCTCTTGACACATTACAGGCTGTCACTTTGATCGGACATCTTGCAAAAAGCTATTTGTTGACCACATGAAAGAGTTATAGATGAGATAGAAAAGATGAGCATCACAAAATGTAGAGGTTTTGCAAAGAATGACTCAAAAGTTCAGTCTTAGTTTTCCACGAAAGCATTTCGGATCCACCGATTTTCAAACTCGGTGATACGAAGCAGTTTTGGAACCTAAGCGATGATCTCGGTTGGACCGAGTTTCAATTCGGTGGTACCAAGACTGCTAGGGTTTCTGAGAATCCTCAAATCGGTTGCACCGATTAGTAATTCTCGGTCGGACCGAGAGTCACTAGTGCAATGGCATAAGCCAAATCGGTGAGACCGAGTTTTTCAACTCGGTGGGTCCGAGATGGTTTCGACGAAACCTAAACCTAAAATTTGAATCACATCTAATCTATGAACTACTTTGGCTGGATAGAAGAGTTCCAATCGTGGCAAGAATCAATATGAAAACAATGTGCGGAATCGGGCGTGGATAGCACAAAGATTAAGTCCATACCCTAACTTGGCGGTGGACTTGCTATGGCGGCAATGGCGGGGGCGAAATCCGTTGGCGGCGGAGACCAGCGACGGGAGGCTCTTTGGCGGCGAGGAGGCGATCCGGAGACCATGATGGCGGAAGCGAGCTGTTGCTTGTGGCGAAGGGTTTTGGAGAAATTTCAAAATTTTGCCCGTGGCTATATATAGCTCGACCACATCGGTGTGACCGAGTGGAACAACTTCGGTGGCACCGAGATGCATAACTGTGTTCGATTCTGAAAATTGGTGAGACCGAAAGTTCAAATCGGTTGCAGGTTGAAAACTTCAGATCAACTTGATGATCTCGGTAGGACCGAAATGGAAGGATCGGTCGGACCGAGAATCACTAAGAAGGTTTTGGAAGTTTAAGTCTATGATGAATCGGGGACTCAGAGTGCTCCTCACCTGAGTGGTTCGAATCGACTTGATCAAATTTTGTGATGTAGCATGAATAGAGTTTGAGGCGAGAAAAGCATAGATAGCTAAAGAAGGTTCTTAGGCATTCTTGTCCATCCACTTGGCACGAAGAAAAGAATCCAAACAAACAAAACAACAAGTGGATGTCCTTGAATGAGTAAAATATGCACCAACATGCTCACACAATAAGATGACAATTGAAATATGTGGCAAAGCATGCACAACCAATTTTAGCAACTATCAAGCAATTGGCGATGACTAGGTCATCTATATATGAGTATATTGACTTAGGAGTCAAATGAGAACATTTGATCATAGGCCATACTCATCGTTTAAGCTCAAGTGGGGTTACCACTTTTACATAATGCATTAATGTGTTCACACCATTAGAGTTGCTTTGACTCAATTCATAGAGTTAAGCTCCCCCTAGATGTGAGATCCCCCCTTAGAGGGATGAACTAACCTTGAGTTTTGTCGATGATGACTTCATGTAGGTGTTGAAAATGTAGATGCTCAATGTTGATGTAGATCATTTGGAGCAATCATTTGGAGTGAGTTGCACTTTCAACTTGCCTGCATGGGTTAGTCCCACAAGGAACAAACAAGAATATCCATATACATAGAGTGATGCACACACAAGATGATGTCCATGAAAACATTAGGTTACCTTGTCCCTTGACTTACCAACATGAGGGTTTGTGACTCCTTGAACTAGTGCAAGATGTGAAAGTTGATTGCACTTGTTCTTGCCAAAATGATATGAGTGAAGAATGTTGGCGGAGTCACCCTCAAGAACTCTCTAGTTCTTCTTCTTCGGGATCCACATCATCTTGATGGGAATCCTTGGAGTTGTAGTTGTACTAGATGAAGTAGAACTTGACGTAGTCTTGGGGACCCACTTGAGCGAGGCTTTAGGTGCTTCTTCAAATGCATCAATCTCTTCTTGAAGCTTGTCCTTGCCTTTGTTCTTGTGGTCTTGTGGTGGAAGATCATCTTGAGCTTGTGTCCCTTGAAGGAAGTAGGATCATACTTCTCTTGTTGAGGAACAAACTTTGTCTTGGGGTATTGATCTTCTTCCTCAACTCCATTGGCGTTGAACTTTCGTTCAAAACCAACACCTTGATTCTTCGGTGCCTTCCTTGCTTGCGTACAATTTCCTCGAATTGCTTACTCCCAGCAAGGCTCTTGTAAACACTTTTCTCTATAATTCCCTTCAATAAACTATTTTCTTGCTCAAGTGTAACTTGGCTAAGAGAATCATTAGTGGAATCAAGAGAACTACTAGAAGCAACAACATTGGATTTGACATTATTATTGTTACTACTAGAGGAAGTATCTTTCTTGTACTTGTTACTAGACTTGACTTGAGGCGTGTAAGTAGATAAGAGTAAACGCTTGGCAATGTAAGAATAACTTTTCTTGCGGAGATCACCATTGATTGCCTTTAAGAACTCATGCTCTTGCTCAAGATTGAGCTTTTCAAAGCGCAACTTCTCATGAGCCCTTAAAAGTTCTCGATGATCTTCGAAGATAGTTTCATGAGCCAACTTAAGAGTGTTTAGTTCTTTAGTTAGAAGCTCAATTTTCTCCTTATCATTGTCATTCGTTTGATTAGCATGATTAATTGACGTTTCATCATAGTATTCATCACTAGAGTTGTCAACAAGTAAATCATCATCACCTAGCAAGTCATCTTCATCACTATTAAAATCAACATACTCGGGGTGTGTTACCTTTGGACCTTTGGCCATGAAGCATCTACCAATTCCTTCATTTGGTGATTCAAATATGTCGTAGGAGTTGGTTGACACAAGTGCTAGACCGGCAACACCTTCATCTTGAGTATATTGGTCGGAGTGATAGCTTCTCTCGGAGTGATTGTCGGTCGGGCGGGAAACCCATTCACCAACATGAGCTTGATGTCTTCGTTTTGTGTAGCTCCTTGATGACTTGTCCTTTCTTTCCGAATCCTTACTTCTCTGTGAGGGTCTTCGTTCATAACGATCATCTCTACTCCTCCTCTCTCTTGGTGGTGATTCTTCTCTTTTGCTCCTTCTTCTTGGAGAATCTTCTCTTCTTTTGTAGGGTGCCGTACACTCATTGGAGTAGTGTCAGGGTCTCCCACAATTGTAACAATTAACGCTCTCGACTAGAAGATCTCTTGTCATTGTAAGACCTTGACTTGGAGCTTCTTTCTTTGCTTCTACTTTTGTAGAATTTGTTGAAGTTCTTCACCATTAAGCTCAATTCTTCATTGAAGGTTGGTTTCTCACTTGATGATGTGGGGGCTTCACTTGAGGCTTTGTAAGCACCACTTGACTTGTTGTGAAGTTCCTCCTTATCCTTGAGTGACATCTCATGAGCAACAATCCTTCCAATGACTTCCGTTGGCTTGAGATCTTTGTAGTTTGGCATCATTTGGATCAATGTGCTGCACGGTATCATACTTTCCATCCAATGCTCTTAGGATTTTCTTGATGATGAATTTGCGGTCATCTCTTCACTCCCTAAGCGGCAATCTCATTTGTGATAAGAGCAAGCCTAGAGTACATTTCAGCGACACCTTCACCATCCTTCATTTTGAACTTGTCAAGCTGACTTTGGAGCACATCAACTTGGATTCCTTGCGGACTCGGTACCTTCATGCATATCAATCAAAGTATCCCAAATTTCCTTTGCATTCTCAAGGCGGCTGATTTTGTTGAATTCTTTGGGGCACAATCCGTTGAAGATGATGTCACATGCTTGGCGTTGTATTGCAACATCTTCAATTCTTCCGCATTAGCTTCACGGTTCGGTTCTCTCCCATCGAAGAATTCACCTTGCAAGCCAATACAAATAATTGCCCAAGCGGTGGGGTTATGTCCAAGAATATGCATTTTCATCTTACGCTTCCAACTAGCAAAATTAGTACCATCAAAGTAAGGACCTCTCGGTAATAATTTCCCTCGCTAGGCGCCATACTCTCTAGGTTGTGAAACCAAGGCTATGACCACCAAAAGCTATGGAAATCAAAGCAAATGGAGACCAAAGCTCTGATACCACTTGTAGGACCTTGAAGTATGTCTAGAGGGGGGTGATTAGACTACTTAACCAATAAAAACTTAACCTTTTCCCAATTTTATAGTTTGGCAGATTTTAGCTATTTTAGGACAAGTCAAGCAATCATCACACAATTCAAGCAAGCATGCAAAGAGTGTATAGGCAGCGGAAAATAAAGCATGCAACTTGCAAGAATGTAAGGGGAAGGGTTTGGAGGATTCAAGCGCAATTGGAACACGGATGTTTTTGTCGTGGTTCCGATGGGTGGTGCTATCGTACATCCACGTTGATGGAGACTTCAACCCACGAAGGGTAGCAGTTGCTGTGAGTCCACGGAGGGCTCCACCCACGAAGGGTCCACGAAGAAGCAACCTTGTCTATCCCACCATGGCCGTCGCCCACGAAGGACTTGCCTCACTAGCGGTAGATCTTCACAGTAAGCGATCTCCTTGCCCTTACAAACTCCTTGGTTCAACTCCACAATCTTGTCGGAGGCTCCCAAGTGACACCTAGCCAATCTAGGAGACACCACTCTCAAGAAGTAACAAATGGTGTGTTGATGATGAACTCCTTGCTCTTGTGCTTCAAATGATAGTCTCCCCAACACTCAACTCTCTCTCATAGGATTTTGATCTGGTGGAAAGAGGGTTTGAGTGGAAAGCAACAGGGAAGGCTAGAGATCAAGATTCATATGGTAGGAATGGAATATCTTGGCCTCAACACATGAGTAGGTGGTTCTCTCTCGAAATGGTAAGTTGGAAGTGTAGGTTCATTCGATGGCTCTCTCCATGAATGAAGAGGAGGTGGAGGGGTATATATAGCCTCCACACAAAATCTAACCGTTACACACAATTTACCAAACTCGGTGGGACCGAATAGTTAAACTTCGGTCGGGCCGATTTAGTAAACCTAGTGACCGTTAGTGATTTTGGTGGGGATGACATGCATCTCGGTGAGGCCGATATGGTTAGGGTTAGGGCATAACGTAATCTCGGTGAGACCGATTACACAAACTCGGTGAGACCGATTTGGTAATAAGCTTTCGAGAGTTGGTCGGGTAAACTTCGGTGGGACCGATTTGCTCTTTTCGGTGAGACGAAATGTTACAAAAAGGAAGCAGAGAGTTTACATTGCAATCTCGGTGGGACCGATCGCTCACTTGGTGAGACCGAAACATTCGAAGGAAATAGAGATTGCAACCCCATCTCGGTGAGACCGAGATCCCTATCGATAAGACCGATTTGCTTAGGGTTTGTGGCACTGGCTATGACTTTTGGAATCGGTGGCGCGGATAGAAAGAATCGGTGTGACCGATTTTGGCTTTAGGTTTAGGTCATTTGTGGATGTGAGAAAGTAGTTGAGGGTTTTGGAGCATATCACTAAGCACATGAAGAAAGAGGCTCATTAAGCAACACCTCATCCCTTCTTGATAGTATTGGCTTTTCCTATAGACTCAATGTGATCTTGGATCACTAAAATGTAAAATGAAGAGTCTTGAGCTTTTGAGCTTGAGCCAATCCTTTGTCCTTAGTATTTTGAGGGATCCACTTTCATCATCCATGCCATGCCATTCATTGAGCTTTCCTAAAATAATAGTCTTGGAATAGCATTAGCTCAATGAGCTATATGTTGTTATGAATTACCAAAACCACCTAGGGATAGTTGCACTTTCAGTGGTGATGGCACCAGCTCTGGCAGCTGACCGCTTTATCTCCTCCACCCTTTGGGGTACGACAGACAGTTTGTCCACTGTTTCTCTGATGAGTGAAGGTGGATGTTTAGTATGAGTGACGACAGTTATAGCTCGTTGAGCGCCGGTGTATAACTGCTCCACAATGGTGTATGCAGCTTTAAGCTTCACGCGCATGTGTGGGCCAAGGTTGGAAATTTTGGAGCCTGCATTAGTAAAGATATTGATAAACCGGCTAATGATTGTTATACATTGCTGGTGAAAGATTGAAGTACTATATTCCTTACCAAAGATGGCAGCTGCCATGCTATTGATTTGATGTTTCAAGCCGGATAACTCGTCATTCACGGCTTGAGCAGCTTGGCGTCTTCGCTCTTTTATGAGCAGCCTTCTCGGTGTCGATCGGTTCTCTCAGGCGTTGAAGTCCCTTTTAACCTTTGAATCTCTTCTAAGGTGGTTTCAGCTCTGATTTGGCCTTTGAAGTCTCGATTGTTGGGATTGGATGTTTTGCCGCAGATCGGTGACTTGAGATTCCTTCATATTCAATTCAGCCTACCATATACAAAGACATGCAGTATGTGGTTATGATAATCATCTTATTTGAAGTCCCAAGCATAATACAAGTATTTTACTTGGCACTTGGGGGCTAATGTACATTGCTCTTTTGAAGACAAATCTTTAATGACCCAGCTAAGTTTCTTCAACTAAAGCCGGCTCATGGAGGCTACATATTTCGATTTGTTCATAAATATGGTGATAAGTCCCGGATTAGCTATGCAGCTTAACCCGGCCCTTGGGGGCTACATATGTGAAATTGCGCACTACAATTTGAAGTCCCGGCTTAACCTTCCAGTTTAAGCCGCCCCTTGGGGCTGCTTGTTTTGATTCAGCAGAGTTAACAATTGCTATGGAATAGTTACAAGATCAAAGATGTTATCTAAGTCTACATCATATTCAATTCTTTCATATTGATGAACTTGGCGGTGTGAGATATATACTTATATGAGAAGGTTTTGTTAGTGCTTACCTCAAAGCACTCCTTCATGAGTTAACCAAGCGGCTTCAAAGTCACGGCGGGTGTGAAGGCGGTTTAGGTAACCGCATGAATCTCATGAGCCATGAACTGGGCATAACTCTCCAAATCCAGCTTCCATTTGCCCTTGTCGTGACTGAAAATTCTTCCTTGGCACTATGCTTTGATAAGGCGGTTGGGGTTACGGCTCTGCATAACCAGCCCGATGATGATAACATCTTGACCTCTTTTTCAGCAGGCTTAATGGAACTTGGCGGCTTAGCATTGGTCGGGTTAACATCCACGGAGTCCATTAGGACATTGTGCTCTTCTGGCGGCGGATCATCAATAGTTGCTTCAGAAGTTTGATGCAAAGATTCGGACATTTACGCTTTTAAATTGACAACCTTGGGATTTTCAGCGGCTTATTCACCTTGACTTCTTCTTTGGGCTTGGCTATAACTTGAAAATAAGACACATGGCCAGGATTAACATATCAATTGAGTAAGTGTTAAAGAAAACAAGCAATGTTCCCACCGAGGCAGTTACGAAAAGAGAATCGAGTTCGGTTGAGTCATTTGGAAGAAGAGTGAGAAGTTCCCTGATAGTTTGAATCAGAAGGGTTAAGGGGTTGTCGAATAAGGCTCGCCATTGGAAAAGCTAAGTTGGAAATCTATGAAACCTCAGCTTGGCGCTTGCGAGGAGCCGGCATGTTGAGTAAGCCGGAGGAGAGAATCCCATCGGCACTGTTCCGGGTTGTGCGGCGAACTTCATGCTACTGCTTCTTCAAAATAAAGTTGGGATCCAAGTAAGCTAAAGGGTGAAAACCTTACTTTCGGCTAAGCAGCGAACTTTACATCTTGGCGGAGGTTACGAGTCGGAGGAAAGGATAATTACCTCTTCACCATCTGCATGGTTGGCCTCGCATCATCTGATAGTAATCAATGTCAATAAGATGAACAAAGAAAGAGCCAAGGAGTCAAGTTCTACCTCCGACTCATCATCGAGTAAGCAGATCAATTGCATACGCCTTCTTTATGGCGAGGCTTCTTGGAGACCTTGGTCTTATTTACGACCTTCTTGGCCAGCTTATCCTGCAATTTCTTGCTCCAAAAGGGGGAATCAGCTTGCAGAAATCAAGTAATGATGAGAAGACATAATGAGAAATAATGAGTTTGCAAAAATGGCTCGAAAAATACTTACAGCTGGCGGCTTGTTGAGGGTGCAGAAGGGGTTCAGCCCCACTTTACTGCAAGTTTCTAAACTCTCGTTGAGCAGAGTCTTGGTCATATCATTGATCTGTTTATCATCCAGACGGATTGGAGAATAACAAGGCAGATCTTTAACATCACCGGTATACTCACACATTAAGCCGGACCGACAGCTTAAGGGCAAGATTTTCCATGCTACCCGACCTTGAACGGATCGGCTCGGTCAAACCATTGGCCATCAAGGCTCTGATCTTTGAAAAAATGGGCATATATTTGGCCCATTCTTCTGTGTTGATCCGTTCTAGGAGAGGATGCCCGTTGCTAAGGCGGTTTCACGATAATCCGGCGAGGATTTTGCATATACGGAAAGTGTCTTTGCGGTAGAACCAAGTGCAGTTCGATCCTTAGGATGGCTGGGAGGTGCGGCAGCGAAGCGTGGCTTCTTTACGCCTCTAAATTGAAATGCCACCTAGTTCTAAGTTTGGCCCGTCTGTGAACTTCGATGCAGCGGTTTAGGTAATAAATTCCCTGAACAATTCTACAGTGGGCTCCTGTTGAAGATACACTTCGCAAAAGACTTGGAAGTTTCGGATGTTTGAAACAAAGTTGGGCCAATATCTTGCGGATGGAGTTGGAAGAAATGCAGCACATCACGAAAGAATTTTGAGCCGGGCGGAGTGAAACCCCAGAGCATATGATCAGTAAAAGCTACAACTTCGCCTTCTTTTGGGTCAGGGGTGGTCTCGTCTCCTTGGACTCTCCAGTGGATGACGTTCTTTGCGGCTAAGATGCCCACCTGAACATGTTTCGTTCAACGTCGGCACGGTAACCCGGGAGGCGACCCAGTTGCATGAAGTAACAGTTTTGGTCATTTTGTTGATGAAAGCCTAGAAAGGAAAATATTGCCATATTAAGGTTATGTTTTAAGCCGTCCAGTGATCAACAAGTAAAAGGGTTATGCAAGGCCAATTCATATGCAGAGAATACGTGCTATGAACATTGGCATGATTAAACCGGACCCCGCCGCCGCACGCTCGCCGAGGTTCGCCGCCGCCTCGTAAACCATGCCGCCGTTTTTTTTAAAACCGGGCGGTTTATTTTCGGGTTTTTTAGTTTTCGTTTTTTTTAGTTTCGGTTTTTTTTCCCGGTTCGGTTAAATAGCGAACGTTCGTTCGTTCGTTCATTTTAACGACGCGTTAAATCGAATTAGTTTAGTTAACGAGCGTCCGTTCTTTAACCCGTTCGTCGTTTTCTTTTCTCGGATTTAATTAGTGATTTTTTACGATCGCGATTCTGATCCGATTTTCGTTTTAGTATAACTTTTAAGCTCGCTTATCGGAATCGAGGCGATTCAAGCGCTGGAGTTTGATCTCGAAACCCTCTTTCGAATAACCAACTTAAACAAGTTTTGCTTCTGTAAAATTTGACTTAGATCCAGATTAGTAAAACGAAGCTGTTTTCTTCCGCCGTTTGACTTTCGTTGCTTCGTTTGATTTGATTCTTTTTGCAAACGGAGTTCTTAAGTTGAACTATCTGGTTAGATCTATTTGAGTTTTACCTGTGCATTAGATGATTACTTATTGTATGCTTGTTTGTTTATGCTGCGATAGAATACCGGTCGCCGCTTTGTTACTTGAGTCTCTAGGTTTCACGGATCATCGACAAGGCAAGTAACACTTTGATCATACCTTTTCTCATACCCAGTTTTTATGCATTAGATCTATCCTCAAACATTGCATGATTAGGATCTAATTAAATTGTGTGTTTTGGGAAGTAGTTGAGGTAGTACCTATTACTGTTTATTTTCAAACCCTTGGGAGTTACTTCTCGTTTGCTTATTATGCCATGCTATGCTAGTAGGCGTGGATTGGGTGAGTGTATTCCATGACAGATGTGAGATTGTTAAATTAATGGTTTATTTAAGGTGGCAACTTAAACACACATACAGGTGGATTGAGGCACTGGTTTCCATCGAGGACTTACTGTATTTCTTGAACCGCCACCCAGGCCCAAAGGGATCATGAGATTATTCAAACTAGAAACTTCCGTGTGCAGCCACAAGCCATTATGGGCTCTGGCATAGTTGATTAAGTTGTGCGAACTCTTACGGGTAGACTAGCAGATGTAGGGAAAGTAGGTGTGCGGTCTACCCACATGTAAGGTGCTAAGCGCTTAGAAAGACTATGTCTCGGTCATCCGTTTCTCAAACATCATGTAGTCTGAGAAATCCAGCGGAGGTGATCGAGTCTTGTGGGGAAAAGTCATAAACCTCTGCGAGTGTATAAACTAATCATGGTTAGCCGTGTCCCGGTTATGGACAACTTGAGTATATAGTACTTGGATATCATGTGAATCTCATCATGTTACTTCTAATTAATATTGTTGGGTTTTTAATGAGTACTTTTAATTGGGATTGAGAATCTTCAACCATTCTCAATGTTTCTAACCACCATGATAGTTAAATAAATTTATTCCTTTGCGGTAGGAAACATTGGCTTTATGCAAAAGCTGTAACCATAGAGCTTTCCACCAGCCAAATATGCATGTAGTATAGCTTAATCCATTGTTATTCTCTATGTGTTACATTGCCAGCATATTCCATGTGCTGACCCGTTTTCGGGCTGCAACGTTTCATGTTGCAGACTTTTCAGACGACGAGTAATGTGCTTAGGTCATGGTTCTATACTCAGTGATGCCGTTGGAGTTGATGGACTCGCTTATTCTTCCAAGCCTTCCGCTGTTATCGTATTTAGATGGCCTTAAGCCATATTTATTTTATTAAGTTCTCTCTTGAGACATTCGATTGTAATAAGTGTGTGATTGCTACTATGTTATAAATCCTCCGAGTACTATGTGGTGTCAGCATTACTAATCCGGGGATGACAAAGCACGAAGATCGGTATTTTGAGGTCTGGTTGCTACAAAGATGGTATCGAGCACCACAGTGTTGTAGGACCGACCATTAAGCTAAAGCCCTAGATCACTACTCTCTTCTCATTTATGACTCCTCATCTTTTCTATTCTTTTAGGATGGCGAGCGAGGATCAAGTTCACCCGGCGGATGAAGATACACCCTTTGGGCGACATCTGAAGGAAGTCACTAAGTACTGAACATCGTAATACCAAGCTTCACGGGACCTACAATTCCACTTTACGAAGAAAACCTTTGGAAGATTCAAGCTCAAGTTCCGGAAGGGCGTTTGCGCCAATCACGGAGCCCATTGAGATTGTTTTCAATGCACCAGCCTAGAATCTGGGAAAAGAGCATGGCAGCTCACATAACCATGGGGCGCATTGGAGAAGTTTACAAAGAAGACCTCAAGGATACTATCTACCAGATTTGCGGCGCGAGATGAACAATGGGAGATAGTTGGCACTAAGAAGGATCGGTCCATTGCAGCTTTCATCCGAGTTAAATCAGCACATCCGGCGCGGGAGAACAGGATGTCTTGTGAGACATGATGGAGTTGAAGACAGCAAAAGCCAAGATTATCGAACTAGAAGGAGGCGAAGGCCACTCGCAAGGACTACATGGAGGAGATTGTAGCTCTAGTGGGACAAAGCGGCGATCTTAAGGAGAAGATTGAAGAACTCATGGGAAATTCAGCACCGGAGGAGAAGATGAAGATTGCACCTATCCAGAGAACTACATCATCATTGGCGACACGATTCGATCCTAGTGATGATGATTTTGAAGATGAAGTGGGCGGATATCATGGAGTCTTCATCGGACGGTTTTCTAGTTGACCACCATAACGATAGTAGATTTCCCCATTATAATTAGTTTTAGTTCCAACACTTTGTAACGATAGATAGACCGTTGTATGCCCTTGTTTGAATTGATTGGAGTGATATTGTGTGATTTGTCTCATGTGCATATGGGTAGTGTTTCTCTCTAGACCTCATTCTATTCTTAACTCTCGTCTTTTCTATAAACCCTCGGATGCCTCGAGGCGCGACCCGGTTTGTTTTCCGCGAGAGATCACTCAGTTGATTCAGCAGCGAGAATGCCTTGATTCAAACATTGATGCAGAACCAAAGCAACAACAACAACAACAACAACAACAACAACCCGCCACCACCACATGTTGACCATTTGACTTCGGTTCTTGAGGCTGAATCCGCGGTGTTTTCGGTAGCACCGAGCGATTATTGCAGATGATTGGCTCCGTAAGATAGGGAGGAGTTGACCACTGCGGGATGTCTGAGATGGAGAAAGGGTTAAATTTGCACACATAAGCTTGAAGGACCCTTGGCGGCATGGTGGGAGAATTTTACAGACCACTTACCACATGAACAACATCACATGGGATCGATTTGACAAGCTTTCCGTCTTGCCCATGTTTGAGCGGAGCTATGGCCATGAAGAAGCGTGAGTTTATAAATTGCGCCAAGGAGGGCCAGACGGTTGGCGATATGTGGATGATTTTAGTAAACTAACGTTATGCCCCGGATAGCGTTGCTACGGATGCAGACTAAGCGGGAGAAGTTTCTAGAAGGACTGAATGATGAGCTGAGCATGCGATTAATGGTAGCCACCTTCAAAAACTACTAGGAGTTAGTAGACCGTGCTCTCATGATTGAAGGAAGCGGCAGCAGATTGACAATCGCAAGAGAAAGTATGGACGGGGAAGAATAACTCGGAGCTCAACGAAACTTCGCTTTACCCGAAGCCGGAGGACAATTTCAGCATACTCATGGAGGAGGCAGCTCGCTTTAATCATAATGGCACAAAGAATGGAAGCAGGAATGGAGGAAGCAGCGGACAAAACCGCACCAACCCGTCAACCCCAACCAAGGTAGACTGAGCCACATCACTTGCTTTAAGTGCCGCAAGACCGGGCATTATGCAAATGATTGTCCAGAAGGCCAAAATGGTAATGGTAATGGAAGCTCGGGAAAGAAGCGAACCCTTTCAGCGAGGGGACAAGTGAACCACGTTACCGTGGAGGAGGTTGAAGCTTCGGCCGGATCACGATAATAGGTAAGTTTTTGGTTAAGTCATTTATTGCGGTTGTTCTTTTTGATCTTGGTGCATCGCATTCATACATATCAAGGGATTTGTGGATAATTTTAGCCTGCCCACAAGGACTCTTAAGACACCAATGCTAGTAAGCTCACGGGAGCGGAGCATCTGACCGATCATGGATGTTTTCAAGTGCCATTAAGTATAGGGAGGCATGTTTTCCCAGCGGATTTAATTATATTGAAATCCCAAGGATTGGATGTAATTCTTGGTATGTATTGGTTGTCGATGTATGGAGGAAACATCGATTGCGCCCGATAAGACAATTTTGCTTCGACACGGAAGGAAGGAGAATCAAGTATGTATCGCGGCATGAGCGAGAAGGGCACATGTAAATTCCTTATCGGGGAGTTGTGCGGGAGGAAGTACCGGTGGTAAAGGATTTCCCGATGTATTCCCGGAAGAGTTACGGGCATGCCACGGATAGGGACATTGAGTTTACGATTGAACTACTACGAACCTTTGGGCGATATCTAAGAGACCGTATAGGATGCCAGCCCAAGATTTGGAGAAATTAAGAAGCAGATTAAGGAGTTATTGGATAAAAGTTTTATTCGCCCAAGTTCTTACGCCTTGGGATCACCGATACTTCTAGTGGAGAAGAAGGATATTGCGATGCGTAGCAGTTTGTGATGTATGTCGGAGGGTGAAGGCGAGAACATCGAAGCCAGCGAGTTATTACATCCATTGCCTATACCGAATGGAAGTGGGATAAACTAGGTATGGATTTCATCACGGGATTGCCGGGACCGTTCAGGACTATGACTCGATTTGGGTTGTAGTCGATCGTTTGTGAAGGTAGCTCATTTCATTCGATAAAGACTACCTATAGCGATGCCAAATTGGCTAAGATATACATGTCAAGGATTGTATGCTTGCATGGAGTTCGAGGAGTGTCGTGTCGGATAGAGGAACCCAATTCACCTCAAAGTTACAGAGCGGTTACGCGAAACTTTGGGAACCGGTGGAGTTTAGCATCTTTTCATCCACAGACGGATGGACAAACCGAGAGAGTCAACCAGATTTTGGAGGATATGCTTAGAGCTTGTGCCTTGGATTATGGATCCGGTGGGACAAAATTTTTCCATATCGGAGTTTTCTTACAACAACGATTATCAATCTAGTTTGAAGATGGCCCTTTTGAAGCCTTATGCGGAAGGAGGTGCGAGAACCCGTTGTTGTGGGATGAAGTTGGAACCGCCGATTGTTTGGACGGATTTGATTAAGAGTGCGAGCGGAAAGTAAAGTTCATTAGCGATAGGCTCAAGGTAGCCCGTCAAGACGGAAGAGCTATCACGGACTCAAAGCGCAAGGAGGCGAGAATCGAAGTCGGAGCGAGAGTTTATCTTAAATGTATCACCACTTGAGGAGTTAAGCGTTTTGGTGTAAAGGAGAGTTAGCACCCGATTTGTAGGACCATATCGTGTTTTGGAGCGTATGGGAGAAGTTGCGTACAAGTTGGAAATTACCCGAAGGTTTGTCAGGTGTTCATGATGTGTTTCATGTTTCTCGGTTGAAGAAGTGTCACGAGAGATGGCTGATATACCTTTGAGAATCTTGTGCCACTAGGCGATTGAGTTGAATGATGATTTGACCTCTGAGGAGAAACCAATTAAGATTCTTGAGTTTGCTAGTCGAGTTACCCATGACAAGGTCATTAAGTTTTGCAAAGTTGATTGGAGCCACCACATTGAGGATGAAGCCACACAGGGAGGCGAGAGGAAGATTTGTAGGACCACCCTCACCTATTTTCTAGCCAACCCGAATCTCGAGGCGAGATTCATCTTAAGAGGTAGGTTTGTAACATCCCAAATTTTCAATTTGGAATGTTATACATAAACATCATTTGCATATGATATTTTTTGTTGCATTTTGCTCGATCCTAGAAATTCTACACAACTCAAGGACCCACAGAGAGAGAGTTGGGGGTTTCGTTATTTTCATATTTGAGTTTTCTCAAATTTTGAAAATAGGATCATTTGATTTTAATTATTTTATCTTCAATTATTTCTACTATCAAAATATGAGAGAGGGAATAAAATGACTTCCCCAAAATAAAGAAATAATGAAGATTTAATAATAAAATCAAATAAGATTTTATTTTGGAGTTTTTCGCCATTTTATTTGAATTTAGAAAAAATGCGCGTTTTCCAAAATTGCATTTAGGCCCCAAATAAATGTTTATCTAGTCCGACTTGATTTTAGAAGCGGGAAAATTTATTTGGGATTTTTGAGTCCGTTTAGTATTTCTTTTATTTTTCTTCTCTTGGAATTATTAAAAAAAGCAGCACGACCTTGAGCCAAGCCGGCGGGACTCCGCTCGAGGGCACTATATATAGCGCCGCCCGGCGCCCCAGGCCGTCGACCGCCGCCCCGACCCACCCGCCCGAAACCTAACCTAACCTAGATCCATGCCTTGCCCTTGGATCCGCCGTCGCCAGACGCCGCCGCCCGCCCGCCGACCAGCGAACCTCGCGGACCCGCCGCCCGCCTTCGCCGAGGTTCGCCGCCGCCTCATAAACCGTGCCGCCGGTTTTTTTTAAAAACCGGGCGGTTTTTCTTCTGTTTATATTCGGTTTTTTTAGTTTTCGTTTTTTTTAGTTTCGGTTTTTTCCCGGTTCGGTTAAATAGCGAACGTTCGTTCGTTCGTTCGTTTTTAACGAACGCGTTCATCAGATTAGTTTAGTTAACGAACGTCCGTTCGTTAACTCGTTCGTCGTTTTTCTTTTTCTCGGATTTAATTCGTGATTTTTCTGATCGCGATTCCTGATCCGATTTTCTTTTTAGTATAACTTTTCGCTCGTTTATCGAAATCAGGCGATTCAAGCGCCTGGAGTTTCATCTCGAAACCCTCTTTCCGAATAACCAACTTAAACAAGTTTTTGCTTCTGTAAAATTTGACTTAGTTCTAGATTAGTAAAACGAAGCTGTTTTCTTCCGCCGTTTGACTTTCGTTGCTTCGTTTGATTTGATTCTTTTTGCAAACCGGAGTTCTTAAGTTGAACTATCTGGTTAGATCTATTTGAGTTTTACCTGTGCATTAGATGAGTACTTATTGTATGCTTGTTTGTTTGTCTGCGATAGAATACCGGAGTGCGCGCGTGTTACTTGAGTCTCTAGGTTTCGCGGATCATCGGCAAAACAAGTAACTCTTTGATCATACCTTTTCTCATACCAGTTTTTATGCATTAGATCTATCCTCAAACATTGCATGATTAGGATCTAATTAAATTGTGTGTTTTGGGAAGTAGTTGAGGTAGTACCTATTACTTGTTTATTTTCAAACCCTTGGGAGTTACTTCTCGTTTGCTTATTATGCCATGCTATGCTAGTAGGCGTGGATTGGGTGAGTGTATTCCATGACAGATGTGAGATTGTTAAATTAATGGTTTATTTAAGGTGGCAACAAACACACATCTTGGTGGATTGAGGCACTGGTTTCCATCGAGGACTTACTGTATTTCTTGGACCGCCACCCGGGCCCAAAGGGATCATGAGATTATTCAAACTAGAAACTTCCATGTGCAGCCACAAGACATTATGGGCTCTGGCATAGTTGATTAAGTTGTGCGAACTCTTACGGGTAGACTAGCGGATGTAGGGAAAGTAGGTCTACGGTCTACCCACATGTAAGGTGCTAAGCGCTTAGAAAGACTATGTCTCGGTCATCCGTTTCTCAAACATCATGTAGTCGCGAAAATCCAGCGGAGGCGATCGAGTCTTGTGGGGAAAGTCATAAACCTCTGCGAGTGTATAAACTAATCATGGTTAGCCGTGTCCCCGGTTATGGACAACTTGAGTATCTAGTACTTGGATATCATGTGAATCTCATCATGTTACTTCTAATTAATATTGTTGGGTTTTTAATGAGTACTTTTAATTGGGATTAAGAATGCTGTCAACCATTCTCAATGTTTCACAACCACCATGATAGTTAAATAAATTTATTCCTTTGCAGTAGGGAAAAATTGGCTTTACGCAAAAACTGTAACCATAGAGCTTTCCACCAGCCAAATATGCATGTAGTATAGCTTAATCCATTGTTATTCTCTATGTGTTACATTGCCAGCATATTCCATGTGCTAACCCGTTTTCGGGCTGCAACGTTTCATGTTGCAGACTTTTCAGACGACGAGTAAGGTGCTTAGGTCGTGGTTCTATACTCAGTGATGCCGTTGGAGTTGATGGACTCGCTTATTCTTCCAAGCCTTACGCTGTTATCGTATTTAGATGGCCTTAAGCCATATTTATTTTATTAAGTTCTCTCTTGAGACATTCGATTGTAATAAGTGTGTGATTGCTACTCTGTTATAAATCCTCCGAGTACTGTGTGGTGTCAGCATTACTGATCCAGGGATGACACTGAGCACAGAGGTCAGACTGTTTGAGGTCTGGTCGCTACAGCCTAGCTTAATGGCTTTAAAGAAAGCGCTGCCAGGGAGACAACCCGAAAGTTTTAGAGAGTCATTTATTTCTGTTTACTGCTTTCATATAGTTTAAAAACAACAAAAATAAAGAGGGGAACCGAAAACTTTTCAAAAAGAAAAGCGAAAGTGAGAAAGACAAGCATTGTTGAAGTGGGAGCTAGCCTTGAACTTTGTTCATGCTCATGGAAACTTTATGAATCTTGATTACAGAAACTTTTCAACAAAAATAATTATCCCCTTGTACAATTCCATTGTATTATAAAAATAATGTGCCAAGGTTTGCCTTTAGGATGTTTACAATGCTTGTTGGTTTGTGCGGTGCAGGACAAAAACTTTGGCTGTAGTGCATGATTTTTAATTTTTTACTGGTACGTCAAATGGTTCTGATTCTTTTTGCACTGTCTTTCTGTACAAATTGTTTAATTTTTATAATTTTGGAAGAATTTTCAAGTATCAAGTATGGTTAATGTTCAGATTATTACAGACTATTCTGTTTTAGACAGATTCTGTTTTGATGAATAGTTTGCTTGTTTTGATGAAACTATCAATTTATATCAGTGGATTAAGCCATGGAAAAGTTATACTACAGCAGACAAAATGAAAAAAAAAATATGAATTTGTTTGCAACAGTACTTAGAGTAGTGATTTGCTTTATTATACTAACGGATCTTACCGAGTTTTCTATTGAAGTTTTGTGTGGATGAAGTGTTCGATGATCGAGAAGGTTTCGATGTGAGAAGAAGGAAGAGAGGCAAGAGCTCAAGCTTGGGGATGCCGAGGCACCCCAAGTAAATATTCAAGGAGACTCAAGCATCTAAGCTTGGGGATTCCCCGGAAGGCATCCCCTCTTTCTTCAACAAATATCGGTATGTTTTCGGATTCGTTTCATTCATGTGATATGTGCAAATCTTGGAGCGTATTTTGCATTTAGTTTTCATTTTTATGCACCATGCTGGTATGAGATGGTCCTTGGTTGATTTATATAATTCTCTATGCACTTCACTTATATCTTTTGAGTATGGCTTTATAGAATGCTTCATGTGCTTCACTTATATCATTTGAAGTTTGGATTACCTGTTTCTCTTTACATAGACAACCGCCATTTGTAGAATGCTCTTTTGCTTCACTTATATTTGTTAGAGCGTGGGTATATCTTTTGTAGAAAAATTAAAACTCTCTTGCTTCACTTATATCTATTTAGAGATGACATGACTGGTCATTCACATGGTTAGTCATAAAACCCTACATAAAACTTGTAGATCGCTGAATATGATATGTTTGATTCCTTGCAATAGTTTTGCGATATAAAGGTGGTGATATTAGAGTCGTGCTAGTTGAGTAATTGTGAAATTGAGAAATACTTGTGTTGAGGTTTGCAAGTCCGTAGCATGCGTATGGTGAACCGTTATGTATGAAGTCGGACATGAGGTGTTTATTGATTGCCTTCCTTATGAGTGGCGGTCGGGGAATGGCGATGGTCTTTTCCTACCAATCTATCCCCTAGGAGCATCGCGTAGTACTTTGTTTCGATGACTAATAGATTTTTGCAATAAGTATGTGAGTTCTTTATGACTAATGTTGAGTCCATGGATTATCGCCTCTCGCCCTTCCATCATTGCTAGCCTCTTGATGCAGTGCATTGCCCTTTCTCACCTCGACAGTTGGTGCAAACTTAGCGGTGCATCAAACCTCGTGATACGATCGCTCTGTCACACATAAGCCTCATTATATCTTCCTCAAAACAGCCACCATACCTACCTATCATGGCATTTCCATAGCCATTCGAGATATATTGCCATGCAACTTCCATCATCATCATATACATGACTTGAGCATTCATTGTCATATTGCTTTGCATGATCGTAAGATAGCTAGCATGATGTTTTCATGGCTTGTCCGTTTTTGATGTCATTGCTCGCTAGATCATTGCACATCCGGTACACGCGGAGGCATTCATATAGAGTCATATCTTTGTTCTAGATATCGAGTTGTAATATTGAGTTGTAAGTAAATAAAAGTGTGATTATCATCATTATTAGAGCATTGCCCCAGTGAGGAAAGGATGATGGAGACTATGATTCCCCCACAAGTCGGGATGAGACTCCGGACGAAAAAAATAAAATATATATAAATGCCAAAAAAAAGAGAAGGCCCAAAAAAAAGAAAAAAAGAAAAAAAGGAAAAAAAGAAAAAAATGAGAGAAAAAGAGAGAAAAAGAGAGAAGGGGCAATGTTACTATCCTTCTACCACACTTGTGCTTCAAAGTAGCACCATGTTCTTCATATAGAGAGTCTCTTGAGTTATCACTTTCATATACTAGTGGGAATTTTCATTAGAGAACTTGGCTTGTATATTCCAACGATGGGCTTCCTCAAATGCCATAGGTCTTCATGAGCAAGCAAGTTGGATGCACACCCACTTAGTTTCAGTTTGAGCTTTCATACACTTATAGCTCTAGTGCATCCGTTGCATGGCAATCCCTACTCCTCACATTGACATCAATTGATAGGCATCTCCATAGCCCATTGATTAGCCGCGTCGATGTGAGACTTTCTCCTTTTTTGTCTTCTCCACATAACCCCCATCATCATACTCTATTCCACCTATAGTGCTATGTCCATGGCTCATGCTCACGTATTGCGTGAAAGTTGAAAAGGTTTGAGAAACGTCAAAAGTATGAAACAATTGCTTGGCTTGTCATCGGGGTTGTGCATGATGTGAATATTTTGTGTGGTGAAGATGGAGCATAGCCAGGCTATATGATTTTGTAGGGATGAGCTTTCTTTGGCTATGTTATTTCAATAAGACATAATTGCTTGGTTGGTATGCTTGAAGTATTATTATTTTTATGTCAAAGGATAGACTATTGCTTTGAATCACTCGTGTCTTAATATTCATGCCATGATTAGACATATGATCAAGATTATGCTAGGTAGCATTCCACATCAAAATTATCTTTTATCATTTACCTACTAGGGCGAGCAGGAATTAAGCTTGGGGATCTGATCGTCTTCGTCGTATCTATAATTTTGATTGTTCCATGCCAATATTCTACAACTTCCATATACTTTTGGCAACTTTTATACTATTTTGGGACTAACATATTGATCCGATTGCCGATGCGGTTCACATCATTGCATGTTTTGGTTTATGAGAATATCCATATCAAGCGAGTCCAACGGGATAAAAGCGGATGTAGCTTATTTTTGGAATATTTGGAAAATCTTCACGCCATCTTCACCAACAACTTCACGCCATCATCACCAACTCTTCCCCGTCTATGCAGCGGTGTAACCTCTCTCTTACCGCTGTAATCTCTACTTAAACATGGTGCTCAACGCTATATATTATTTCCCAATGATGTATGACTATCCTATGATGTTTGAGTAGATCCGTTTTGTCCTAATGGCTATTTGATGATCAAGATTGGTTTGAGTTGCATGTCTTATTATTGGTGTTGTCCTATGGTGCTCTCCGTGTCGGCATAAGCATGAGGATTCCCAGCATGTAGGGTTTGCAATATGTTCATGATTTGCTTATGGTGGGTGGCGTGGTGTGAAGCACATACCAGTAAGTAGGTTGTTTGCATATGGGATAAAGGGACTTGATACTTTAATGCTATGGTTGGGTTTTACCTTAATGATCTTTAGTAGTTGCGGATGCTTGCTAGAGTTCAATCATAAGTGCATATGATCCAAGTAGAAAAGTATGTTAGCTTATGCCTCTCCCTCAAATAAAATTGCAATGATGATTACCGGTCTAGTTATCGATTGCCTAGGGACAAATAACTTTCTCGTGACAATAAGCTCTTTACTAATTTAGTTGTGTCCTCATCTAAACAACCCCTAGCTTTTATTTACGTGCTATTTACTTTCTTGCAAGCTTACCCAAAACACCTACAAAGTACTTCTAGTTTCATACTTGTTTCCGGTAAAGCGAACGTTAAGCGTGCGTAGAGTTGTATCGGTGGTCGATAGAACTTGAGGGAATATTTGTTCTACCTTTAGCTCCTCGTTGGGTTCAACACTCTTACTTATCGAAAGAGGCTACAATTGATCCCCTATACTTGTGGGTTATCACTGGTGGCTGCTCCTCCCTGGGGCCGCACCAGGCTCCTGCTTCTGGTCGGGGTTTGGTGGCTCCGCTGCGGCAGCCTCCTCGCCCCTCTGGTGCTGGGGCCGGCTCCCGTCCGCCTCCGCGTGTGTTCTCTGGCCCTGCTCCCATGCAGTTCAAGGCGTGTCGTCCTCCCACCCCTTCCCCTGGATCCTCTTTGATGGAGCTGGGGGATGACATCCTTCCCCCTCCTCCTCGCCAAGGTGCCAGTGCTCCGAGAAACCCCTCCGCTCTCACATGCTTCGCTTGTCACCAACCTGGCCACTTCCAATCAAGGTGTTTCAACCCTCCATTCTATCTGATCTATCAATCTGAAGGACACCTCACTGTTGACTGTCAAAACCGCACGAAACCCCCGGCTTTTTTTCACTTTGGGACGGGCCTCCCCGGATGTTCTTTCTTTGCTCTGGATAGTGAGCTCCGACTGGTGGTTGCGGCCCCATCTCTCTCCAATGCTGCCATTATTACGGTTCAGGGCCAAAAGATTTCACCTGAGACTTTGCTAGAAGGGCTCCAGATCTGGGATGAGGGGGGTTGGGACTGGAAAGTGAACCAGCTCTCGGATTTTGAGTTTGCGGTGGTCTTCCCCTCCAAGGATTGTCTGCATATGAATCCCTCCTACACTAGCTTCACTCTACCCTTCAACCAGCTAGTGGTGTCCATCAAAGCTGCGACTTGTGGTGTTAAAGCGGTGGAACCGCTCTCTCAGGTTTGGGTGCTAGTTGATGATGTCCCGACCGGTTTGCGCTCAGTCCGGTTTTTTATGGCTTTAGGTGTTCTAATTGGTAAACCTATGGAGGTGGATCTTTGAGTCCTTGGAGAAGATTGGCCTGGTGTGGCTCAAGGTTTGGTGTGTGGATCATATGTGTGTCCGAGGTGCTATTGATGTCTTCCCATCTTCTAACGGCGTGCGTGTCAGCGTCCTGGGAACGGTGGTACCTAGACTTGCCTACCCGCGGCCCATGGCGTGGCTCCGTCAACGTCCTGGTACGGCCCAGCTTCAGCAACAACAACTCAAGACCCTCGCGGGGCGATGGCGCCAAGACCTCCACGGTGGCCTCCCTAGGGTGGCTCCAGTGTCGGCGTTCTAGGGCAGGGTACCCATACTTGCACTGCGGCCAGGCGTGGCTAAGCCCGGCAGGCGTCTGCCATCTTCATAAACAAGGCATCCAAGACCCTACGCAAGGGGCAAAGCCTCATGGCGAGGCGGCGCAAGACCTCCTCGGGGTGGCCTAGTCAAGAGGCTCACGAGGCGGAGATATCAAGGCGGGGAAAACCTCACGAGGCTCTCGTGATGTGAGCCATGACGATCGGCGCCAGACGAGCGCCCGACCGCAGCATAACGTCCTTGTTTCCTCTTTGGTGCTAAGGAGGCCAGGTAGCAGAAAAAGTACCGAGGCATCGGGCTAAGGTTGCTATATTGGTGCAACGATACAAAGACCGGTGAGACGGCAAGATGGAGGTCATTGTGGAGCCCAAGGCAGGCGTCACCACGAGCCTTCGGGGGAGAAGACCACTTTTGTCGGGATAGCTTGTACTAGCTGTCCCCTTTCAAATTAGCCGTTGTTGGCTCCTTCCGCTCAATATTTGGGGAGAGGACCAGGGCCTATATAAGTAGAACTAGCCACCACGATGAGAAGGGAATCGACCTGAGCCAACCCTTAGCCACACACGAGCATAAGAACACCTCGACCTCGGGAGGCTGTTCTTCCCCTTATCTTGTTCTTCATCAGCCCAAGAGGCAATCCACCACCATCACCTTTGGGTAGGGTATTACACCACAATGGTGGCACGAACGATATAAATCTCGTGTCTTTACGTGTTGTGAGTTCGTCCAGTGAGATCTTAGCGAGCTAGGGCGTAGATCGGTAGGAGGGAAAGACTTCGCGCGCACCCCAGTGTTCGAACCTTAAGGGTTTGCCGGAACCCCACATCCGACATTTGGCGCGCCAGGTAGGGGCGCGCCGTAGCTTCCCTTCCATCAGTTCATCGCTCCGTTGCTCCGTCGTCTCCATGGCGGACACTCGCCGTGCTCGAGCTGAGCGTCGGGCTGCCCTCACCTCCCGTGTTGCTTAGACGGCTCCCGCCGGCGGGCCACCTCGTCGTTCTCCGTCTCCTGCCGCCAACGCTGCCACCGGCCCGACGGGGAACGAGCAGCAGGCGTCCTTGTTGCATCCTTCAGTGCGGCAGGACGGCCACACCGCCACTCCATCGCTGACCCCGGTTGGTTCCTCGTCTCACGCACGCCGCGCTCCCATGGAGGCGCGGGCCGCACTCCTCGCTGCAAACGAACTCCTGCGCTACCGCCCAGTCGACGACCTCTACGAGGAGTGGCTCGACCGTGTCGCCGAGCTCCGTGCCGCAAGGGGCTCCCCAGCACCGTCCCTCTCTTTACCTCACCCTCAGCCAGCCACGGGCGACGAGGCTCATGGCGTGCCTCCACCACCTCTGCCCCAAGACGGTGCCTTGGCACCAAGACGCGCGGCCCCGCGGCATGATCCGCCACGCCCGGTGCCAGCGCGTGAAGAGAGAAGCTGCCAAGAAATCCCTCGGCCGCGAGAAGCTGCACCTGCGCTTCCCGCGCCGCCTCGTCAAGACCACGCACCGCCTGCAGCGGCGCCGTGCGGACCTCGTCAAGACCAAGTTCCACCTCTGAAGCGGGCCCCAACAACCACGGCCGGCTGCCGCGCCTTCACCCCCGAGTTGCGTAGCGTTGCCTGGCCAGGCAAGTTCAAGCCGGATCTGCCTCCTCGCTACGACGGCACTGCCCATCCCGTGGAGTTCCTGCAGCTCTATGAGCTGAGCATCGAAGCAGCCAACGGCGATGAGAAAGTCATGGCGGACTGGTTTCCCATGGCTCTCAAGGATGGAGCCCGTTCCTGGCTCCTGAACCTGCAGCACAGCTCGATCTCCTCCTGGGACGAGATGCGCGACCACTTCGTCGCCAACTTCCGGGGCACTCGCGACCGCCCGTCGGCCGTGGGTGACTGCGCCGCATCAAGCAACAACCGGAGAGACCCTCGAGTACATCGGTGCTTCAACAACACCCGCCTCAAGATTCCCAAGGTCACGGATGGCGATCATCTCCGCATTCTCCGGCGGCGTCCGTGATGTTAAGGTGAAGGAAGAGCTCGCTATCCATGAGGAGCTACGCATCTCGAGGAGCTTTTCAACTTTGGCGACCAAGTGCACAAGAGCCGAGGCGCCTCTCCTCCTCGAGCTGCCAGGCTGCGAGGCGAGAGAGAAGAAGGCCAAGGCCAGGGCGTGAAGCGCAAGGAAGCAGCGGTGCTAGCGGCGGAGCCCGACACCAAGCGGGCGAAGATCAGCCCAAGTCATCCAAGAACAACCGACCGTTCTGCGCCTTCCACAACTGAACACCCACAACACGGCGACTATCAAGAGCTCGAGCCATCTGAGAAGGGCGGCTTGATCGGCGCCCGGCGTGGCGACGGGGCTACTGACCGTGGAGGAGGATGTGGAGGCGGAATGCTGGGGCGACCGTGGCCCGTGCGGGAATGGCGCGGCAGGCCTCGTGAGGACGGCGGCGGACCATCCTCGCGAGGGCCTTGATCGTCTCCAACGTATCTATAATTTTGATTGCTCCATGCTATATTATCTCTGTTTTGGACATTATTGGGCTTTATTATCCACTTTTATATTATTTTGGGACTAACCTATTAGCAGGAGGCCCAGCCAAATTGCTGTTTTTGCCTATTTGAGTTTGCGAAAAAGGAATATCAAGCGGAGTCAAGCGGAATGAAACCTTGAGGAGCGTGATTTTTAGGAAGATTATGATCCGGAGACTTGGACCCTCGTCAAGAAAGAAAAGGAAGCCACGAGGTAGAGTGCGCCCACCCCCAGTAGCGCCCTCCACACTTATGGGCCCCATGTTGCTCCACCAGCGTACTCCTTCCTCCTATATATACCTCGTGCCCCCAAGCGATCGGATCTGGAGCCAAAACCTAATTCCACCGCAACCTTACATGCCCACGAGATCCCATCTTGAGGCCTGTTAGGAGCTCCGCGGGAGGACATCCATCACGGAGGGCTTCTACATCAACACCATAGCCTCTCCTATGAAGTGTGAGTAGTTTACCTCAGATCTTCGGGTCCATAGTTAGTAACTAGATGGCTTCTTCTCTCTTTTTGGATCTCAATACAATGTTCTCCCCCTCTCTCGTGGAGATCTATTCGATGTAATCTTCTTTTTGCAGTGTGTTTGTTGAGACCGATGAATTGTGGGTTTATGATCAAGATTATCTATGAACAATATTTGAATCTTTTCTGAATTCTTTTATGTATGATTGGTTATCTTTGCAAGTCTCTTCGAATTATAAGTTTGGTTTGGCCTACTAGATTGATCTTTCTTGCAGTTGGAGAAGTGCTTAGCTTTGGGTTCAATCTTGCGGTGTCCTTTCCCAGTGATAGTAGGGGCAGCAAGGCACGTATTGTATTGTTGCCATCGAGGATAACAAGATGGGGGTTTTTATCATATTGCATGAATTTATCCCTCTACATCATGTCATCTTGCTTAAGGCGTTACTCTATTTTCTTGAACTTAATACTCTAGATGCATGTTGGATAGCGGTCGATGAGTGGAGTAATAGTAGTAGATGCAGGCAGGAGTCGGTCTACTTGTCTTGGACGTGATGCCTATATACATGATCATACCTAGATATTCTCATAACTATGCTCAATTACATCAATTGCTCAACGATGAATTCGTTCACCCACCGTAAAATATTTATGCTCTTGAGAGAAGCCACTAGTGAAACCTATGGCCCCCGGGTCTATCTTCATCATATTAATCTTCCAACACTTACTTATTATCTTTGCTTTTTTACGTTGCTTTTATTTACTTTGCATCTTTATCACAAAAACACCAAAAATATTATCCTATCATATCTATCGGATCTCACTCTAAGTAAGTGACCGTGAAGGATTGACAACCCCTTATCGCGTTGGTTGCGAGGTTGTTTGTTTTGTGCGAGTACGAGGGACTCGTGCGTAGTCTCCTACTTGATTGATACCTTGGTTCTAAAAAACTGAGGGAAATACTTACGCTACAGTGCTGCATAACCTTTTCCTCTTCAAGGAAATCCAACGCAGTGCTCAAGAGGTAGCAGAGAAGATTTCTGGCGCCGTTGCCGGGGAGTCTATGCAAAATTCAACATACAAAGTACCCATCACAAATCCCTTATTTCCCGCATTACATTATTTGCCATTTGCCTCTTGTTTTCCTCTCCCCCACTTCACCCTTGCCGTTTTATTCGCCCTCTCTTTTTCGGTCGCCTCTTTTTCGCTTGCTTTTTGTTTGCTCGTGTGTTGGATTGCTTGCTTGTCACGATGGCTCAAGATAATACCAAATTATGTGACTTTACCAATACCAACAATAATGATTTCCTTAGCACTCTGATTGCTCCTCTTACCAATCTTGAATCTTGTGAAATTAATGCTGCTTTGTTGAATCTTGTCATGAAAGATCAATTATTTGGCCTTCCTAGTGAAGATGTCGCTACTCATCTAAATAGCCGTTGATTTGTGTGATATACAAAGAAGAGATGTTGATAATGATATTGTTAAATTGAAGCTATTTCCTTTTAAGCTTAGATGTCGTGCTAAAGCTTGGTTTTCATGTTTGCCTAAAAATAGTATTGATTCTTGGAACAAGTACAAAGATGCTTTTATCTCTAAGTATTTTCCTCCCGCTAAGATCGTCTCTCTTAGAAACGATATTATGAATTTTAAGCAACTTGATCATGAACATGTTGCTCAAGTTTGGGAGAGGATGAAATTAATGATACGTAATTGCCCTACTCATGGTTTGAATTTGTGGATGATTATACAAAAAATTTATGCCGGATTGAATTTTGCTTCTAGAAATCTTTTAGATTCGGCCGCGGGAGGCACTTTCATGGAAATCACTTTAGGAGAAGCTACTAAACTCCTAAATAATATTATGGTTAATTATTCTCAATGGCACACTGAAAGATATACTAATAAAAAAGTGCATGCGATAGAAGAAATCAATATTTTGAGTGGAAAGATGGATGAACTTATGAAATTATTTACTAGTAAGAGTGTTTCTTCTGATCCTAATGATATGCCTTTGTCTACTTTGATTGAGAATAATAATGAATCTATGGATGTGAATTTTGTTGGTAGGAATAATTTTGGTAACAAGCATATAGAGGAAAATTTAATCCTAGGCCTTATCCTAGTAATTCCTCTAATAATTATGGAAATTCCTACAACAACACTTATGGAAATTTTAATAAGATGCCCTCTGAATTTGAGACTAGTGTTAAAGAGTTTATGAATTCACAAAAGAATTTCAATGCTTTGCTTGAAGAGAAATTGCTTAAGGTTGATGATTTGTCTAGGAACGTTGATAGAATTTCTCTTGATGTTGATTCTTTAAAGCTTAGATCTATTCCTCCTAAGCATGATATCAATGAGTCTCTCAAAGCCATGAGAATTGCCATTGATGATTGCAAAGAAAGAACCGCTAGGATGCGTGCTACGAAAGATGCCTTTATAAAAGCGTGTTCTTCAGATTTCTATGAAAATAAAGATGAAGATCTAAAAGTTATTGATGTGTTCCCAATTAAATCTTTGTTTTGCAATATGAATCTTGATAATGATGGGACTGAATATGATCCACCTTTACCTAGAAGGCGTTCCAAAAATTCGGAGTTTTTAGATCTTGATGCTAAAATTGATGAAAGTGGGATTGAAGAAATCAAAACCCTAGATGTTAATAAACCCACTATTTTGGATTTCAAGGAATTTAATTATGAAAATTGCTCTTTGATTTATTGTATTTCCTTGTTGCAATCCGTGCTAAATTCTCCTCATGCTTATAGTCAAAATAAAGCGTTTACCAAACATATCGTTGATGCTTTGATGCAATCTTATGAAGAAAAACTTGAGTTGGAAGTTTCTATCCCTAGAAAACTATATTATGAGTGGGAACCAACTATTAAAATTAAGATTAAGGATCATGAGTTCCATGCTTTATGTGATTTGGGTGCTAGTGTTTCCACTATCCCCAAGACTTTATGTGATTTGCTAGATTTCCGTGATTTTGATGATTGCTCTCTAAACTTGCACCTTGCGTATTCCACTATTAAGAAACCTATGGAAGAATTAATGATGTTCTTATTGTTGCAAATAGGAATTATGTGCCCGTAGATTTTATCATTCTTGATATAGATTGCAATCCTTCATGTCCTATTATTCTTGGTAGACCTTTCCTTAGAGCGGTTGGTGCAATTATTGATATGAAGGAAGGGAATATTAGATTCAATTTCCATTAAAGAAAGGCATGGAGCACTTCCCTAGGAAGAAAATAAAATTACCATATGAATCTATCATGAGAGCCACTTAGGATTGCCTACCAAAGATGGCAATACCTAGATCTATCCTTGCTTTATGCCTAGCTAGGGGGTTAAGCGATAGCGCTTGTTGGGAGGCAACCCAATTTTATTTTAGTTTTTTGCTTTTTGCTTCTGTTTAGGAATAAATATTTGTTCTAGCCTCTGGTTAGATGTATTTTATGTTTAAATTAGTGTTTGTGCCAAGTTGAACCTATGGGATCTTCTTGGATGATAGTAATTTGATCTTGCTGTAATTTCCAGAAACTTTCTGTTCACGAAAACAATTGTTAAAAATCACCAGAACTTGATAAAATAGTGATTCCAATTGCTGTGGATCAGTAAACAAATTGCCTAGGTCTTCCTATTTTTCTGATTTTTGGAGTTCAGAAATTTGCGCTAGTTACAGATTACTACAGACTGTTCTGTTTTGACAGATTCTGTTTTTTTAGTGTGTTGTTTGCTTATTTTGATGAATCTATGGCTAGTAAAATAGTTTATAAACCATAGAAGTTGGAATACAGTAGGTTTAACACCAATATAAATAAAAATGAGTTCATTACAGTACCTTGAAGTGGTCTTTTGTTTTCTTTAGCTAGCAGACTCACGAGATTTCTGTTGAGTTTTGTGTTGCGAAGTTTTCAAGTTTTGGGTGAAAGATTTTGATGGAATATGGAACAAGGAGTGGAAGAGCCTAAGCTTGGGAAGCCCATGGCACCCCAAGATAATCTAAGGACACCAAAAGCCAAAGCTTGGGGATGCCCGGAAGGCATCCCTCTTTAAATATCTTCCATCGGCAACTTTACTTGGAGCTATATTTTATTCACCACATGATATGTGTTTTGCTTGGAGCGTCTTGTATGATTTGAGTCTTTGTATTTTAGTTTACCACAATAATCCTTGCTGTACACACCTTTTGAGAGAGCCATACATGATTCGGAAATTATTAGAATACTCTATGTGCTTCACTTATATCTTTTGAGCTATATAGTTTTGCTCTAGTACTTCACTTATATCTTTTAGAGCACGGTGGTGGATTTGTTTTATAGAAACTATTGATCTCTCATGCTTCACTTAGATTATTTTGAGAGTCTTAAATAGCATGGTAATTTGCTTAAATAATCCTAATATGCTTGGTATTCAAGAATAGTAAAACTTTCTTATGAGTGTGTTGAATACTATGAGAAGTTTGATGCTTGATAATTGTTTTGAGATATAAAGATGGTGATATTAGAGTCATGCTAGTTGAGTAGTTGTGAATTTGAGAAATACTTGTGTTAAACTTTGTGATTCCCGTAGCATGCGTATGGTGAACTGTTATGTGATGAAGTCGGACATGATTTATTTATTGATTGTCTTCCTTATGAGTGGCGGTGGGGGACGACGATGCTCTTTCCTACCAATCTATCCCCTAGGAGCATCGCGTAATATTTTGCTTTGATAACTTTTAGATTTTTGCAATAAGTATATGAGTTCTTTATGACTAATGTTGAGTCCATGGATTATCGCACCCTTCTTCCATCCACCATTGTTAGCCTCTCTAATACCGCACACTTTTAGCGGTATCATACACCCATAAACCTTCCTCAAAACAGCCACCATACCTACCTATCATGGCATTTCCATAGCCATTCGAGATATATTGCCATGCAACTTTCCACCGTTCCATTTATTATGACACGCTCCATCATTGTCATATTGCTTAGCATGATCATGTAGTTGACATCGTATTTGTGGCAAAGCCACCGTTCATAATTCTTTCATACTGAAAGGATCGAGAAGAGGTGTCTAGAGGGGGGGGGGGGTGATTAGAAATTAAGTTCCAAAAGTTGCAGTTTTTAATTTCTTTAAGTTGAAGTGGAGTTTTGGCACAAGTTTAACAAACACAATACATATCAAACAAGCATGCAAAGAGTATATGAGCAGCGGAAAGTAAAGCATGCAACTTGCAAGAATGTAAAAGAATGGGATTGGAGGATTCAAGCGCAATAGGAACACAGATGTTTTTGTCGTGGTTCCGATAGGTGGTGCTATCGTACATCACGTTGATGGAGACTTCAACCCACGAAGGGTACTTGGCTACGAGTCCACGGAGGGCTCCACCAACGAAGGGTCCACGAAGAAGCAACCTTGTCTATCCCACCATGGCCGTCGCCCACGAAGGACTTGCCTCACTAGCGGTAGATCTTCACAGTAGGCGATCTCGTTGCCCTTACAAACTCCTTGGTTCAACTCCACAATCTTGTCGGAGGCTCCCAAGTGTCACATAGCCAATCTAGGAGACACCACTCTCCAAGAAGTAACAAATGGTGTGTTGATGACGAACTCCTTGCTCTTGTGGTTCAAATGATAGTCTCCCCAACACTCAACTCTCTCTCACGGGATATGGATTTTGTGGAAAGAAGATTTGAGTGGAAAGCAACTTGGGGAAGGCTAGAGATCAAGATTCATATGGTAGGAATGGAATATCTTGGCCTCAACACAAGTGTAGGTGGTTCTCTCTCAGAAAATGTAAGTCGGAAGTGTAGGTTCATTCTGATGGCTCTCTCCACGGATGAAGAGGAGGTGGAGGGGTATATATAGCCTCCACACAAAATCTAACCATTACACACAACTTGCCAATCTCAGTGGGACCGAATTAATAAACTCGGCCGGACCAATTCAGCAAATCTAGTGACCGTTAGGATTTTCGGTGGGACCGACATGCAACTCGGTAGGACCGATATGGTTACGGTTAGGGCATAACGTAATCTCGGTGAGACCGATTACACAAACTCGGTGAGACCGATTTTGGTAATAAGCTAACCAGAGAGTTGGTCAGTTAAACTCGGTGGGACCGATTAAGCTCATTTGGTGCGACCGAAATGTTACGAAAAGAAGCAGAGAGTTTACATTGCAATCTCGGTAGGACCGATTCACATAAATTCAGTGAGACCGATTTTGGTAATAGATTCATACAGAGAGATTGCAATCCCATCTCGGTGAGACCGAGATCCCTATCGGTGAGACCGATTTGCCTAGGGTTTGTGGCAGTGGCTATGACATCTGAACTCGGTGGCACCGGATAGAAAGAATCGGTGGGGCCGAGTTTGACTTTTGGTTTAGGTCATATGTGGATGTGAGAAAGTAGTTGAGGGCTTTGGAGCATATTACTAAGCATTTTGAGCAAGAGCCTCATTAAGCAACACCTCATCCCTCCTTGATAGTATTGGCTTTTCCTATAGACTCAATGTGTTCTTGGATCACTAATATAGAAAATGTAGAGTCTTGAGCTTGGAGCTTGAGCCAATCCGTTGTCCTTAGCATTTTGAAGGGGTTCCACATCCTCTAGTCCATGCCACTTCATTGTTGAACTTATCTGAAACATACTAGGTAAAAGTGTTAGTCCAACAAGAGATATGTTGACACTAATTACCAAAACCACCTAGGGAGCACTTGTGCTTTCAATCTCCCCCTTTTTGGTAATTGATGACAACATACATCAAAGCTTTAGATAAAGATATAGAGAATAGTAAGTAAAGCTTTGGAAAAGACATGTAACATGCATAGGCTCCCCCTACATGTATGCAATCATGTGAATATGGAATATAGGGGCATGTGAATGCATAAACATGATAGAGTAAGCAATGTGTTACATGTATCTTGGCTATATGCATCAGAGCAAATGATGTGAATATGAGAAATGTACCTTCATGCTCATGAGTCATTCTTGCAAACAGTATGTACATCAGCAAGAATTTCTCATACACATGACTGTGATGCATATACTTACCTTGTGGTCTTGAGTTGGCTTAGGATGGGATGAACCTGCGTAAACAAGTTTAGATAACATAGATACACCTCTTGGCGGAGCAAACAAAAGAAACTACAAGAGTACCAAGGCTGGGATGACATGTAGAGTGAGTACTAAGTACCACATTGGATATAGACATGTCCCCAAAGGTAAAGATGTGCAATAAATTCAAGGATTTCCTTCCCTTAGATTTCTTGCTCCCCACAGAATCTAGCATGGGATCTTTGGGAGAAGATAGGGAGCAGAAAATCAGAGCAAAATCAGAGCTCAAAGGAAATAAGCAGAGCTAATGCAAACGAGCGAATATGAACATGTCTTTCCCCTCTTGAAGACATGTGACTTCTCTCGTCTTGAACACCAAGCATCTCGGGTCCTTGATGATTACTCTTTCTTCCCTTGAGTATTCTCTCCCCCTATAGATATGATTAAGCTTTGATGTGACCTCCCTCTCCCCCTTTGACATCAATTTCCAAGAAGGGTTCTTCTGGATTTTTGTCATGATGGGTTTGGTCCTTGAGTCGAGAGAACAAAGCGACAAGTTGAATGGGATGCTGGTGAGGACAAGATTCATTGAGTGGAGCTGGTTCAAAAGAATCAGAAACAAGTGGCAAGATGTCTTTCTGTAGTGAAATCGGTGACACCGAGTTGTATGGTTCGGTTGTGCCGAGAGGATTCGGTTGGACCGAAAGCATCGAACGAGTGAGACCGAGTTCATCACGAGAAAACACTTGTCACCTCAGCTCACTAGACAAGTAAGATCTCACAAGGATTTCCAAGGAATTAACTGAAAGATTTGCAATGAATTGGATGCAAGGAATGCAGAACAGAAAATAAAAGAGAAGAAACTAAAAAAGGAGTCTAGACGAAGTTGTTTTTTTTGAAGAGGGAAAAAAATATGCATGAGACAAATGCAAGAGCACAGAAAAGAACACAAGAGAACTTCATCTAGAATTGGTCGACGACAAAGTCACCTATGTTAGAGTATATTGACTTAAGAGTCAAGTGAGATCACTTGATCATAGGTCATACTCATCGTTTAAGCTCAAAATGGGGTTACCATTTTTCGTTTAAGCTTTTTGATGTATTCACATCTTGTCGAGTTGCTTTGACTCATGACTTGGAGTAAAGCTTCTCTAAGATGGAATAACATACCTTGGGTGGTGGTGTTGATCATGATCATGTAGTTGAACTTGTGTGGGTTGCTCAAGGTTGATGTAGCTCATCAAGAGTTGGGAGCACCACTTGGAGTTTGAGTTCATCTACCTACATGGGTTAGTTTTTGCAAGGAAGAGCACTTGTGTTTCCAAAATGACAATCATGAAACTCAACATAGAATTTGTCAAAGGATATGTTTGAATGGTTGTGTGCTTCCTTGTCTTCATCCACCATTGTGTAGAGACTTGGTGATATAGAAATTGCTCAAGATGTGAGTGAGTTGCAATCTCATAGATTTAGATTCATCCAAGTACCTACAGGGTTAGATAACATGCAAGGTGCAAATATATCCAAGACATAAGATAGTCAACATAAGAGAAATATCAAGGATTAGTCATAGGCTCATGCCTTGCATGTATCAAATGAAGTTCCTACTCCAAGTTTGAAGCATCAATGATGTTCAATTCACCTCTTAACCTGCAAAACACTTTCTCATCAAGTGGTTTAGTGAATATATCACTAACTTGCTTTTGGTGCGAACATGCTTAAGATTAATGTCCCCTTTGGCAACATGATCTCAAATGAAATGATGACGAACTTCAATATGCTTAGTTAGAGAATGTTGCACGGGATTGTGAGCAATCTTAATAGCACTTTCATTGTCGCAAAGTAATGGAACATGTTTCATAGATATCCCATAATCTTTAAGAGTTTGGGTCATCCAAAGTAATTGAGCACAACATGATCCAGCGGCAATGTATTCCGCTTCGGCGGTGGATAAGGATACCGAGTTTTGTTTCTTGGAAGACCAAGATCTACCAAGAAATTGACAAGTACCCTAAGTTGACTTTCTATCAACCTTGTCACCGGCATAGTCTGAGTCGGAGTAGCCAACAAGATTAAAGGAGGCCCTCTTTGGATACCAAATGCCAAAATTTGGTGTATAGATTAAGTATCTCACTATCCTTTTCACGGCCTTAAGATGACATTCTTTAGGAGCGGCTTGATATCGTGCACACATGCACACACTTAGCATAATATTGAGACGTGAAGCACATAGATATAACAATGAACCAATCATAGGCGATAAACCTTTTGATCAACGGTTCACCATCTTTGATTAAATCAAGATGTCCACCGGTGAGCATGGGTGTAGTCATACCTTTGCATTCTTGCATATTGAACTTCTTGAATAAGTCCTTGGTGTACTTCGTTTGAGAGACAGAGGTACCTTCCTTAGTTTGCTTGATATGCAAACCAAGAAAGAATTTGAGTTCACTCATCATCGACATCTCATACTTCTCGACATTAGCTTTCCAAACTTTTCGCTAAAATGAGGGTTAGTTGATCCAAATATAATATCATCGACATAAATTTGGCACACAAATAGTTCTCCATTAACCCTTTTAGTAAAAGGAGTAGAATCTATTTTCCAATTTCAAAGCCTTTTCAATAAGGAACTTGGTCAAGCATTTATACCATGCCCTAGGAGCTTGTTTAAGACCATAAAGAGCTTTGTGAAGTTTGTAAACATGATTAGGTTTCTTAGGATTGACAAATCCGGAGGTTGTAACATAAAATTCCTCCTCTATTTCACCATTTAGAAAAGCACTTTTAATGTCCATGTACAAGGTGATATCATGATGATTAGCATAGGCAAGTAAGATCGAATGGACTCAAGTCTAGCAGCGGGGAATATGTCTCACCATAGTCCATACCTTCGACTTGAGTGTAGCCTTGGCGACGAGGCGTGCTTTGTTGCGAACTACTTGTCCATCTTCATCTTGCTTGTTGTGAAACACCCATTTGGTACCGATGATGTTGTGGTTGTTGTCGGGATTCTCAACTAATGTCAAACTTGATTTCTCTCAAAGTTGTGTAGCTCTTCATGCATGGCATTTATCAATCTGGATCTTCCAAAGCTTATTCAACCTTCATAGGTTCAATGCTAGAGATGAATGAATAGTGTTCACAAAAGTTAGCTAAACGAGTTTTTGAGCAATGATTCTCCTGGTTTGGATATCATTGTAGATTTGCTCGACGGGATGATCTTTAGCAATTCTTGCTCGAACTCGTGAAAGCTTTTGCTTGGATCTTGGTTGAACATCTTCTTCATCTTGTTCTTCTTCTTGGCCTTCTTCGTTGTTGACGTTGTCGTTCTCTTGTCATGGTGGAGAAGGAGGTTGTTAGCGTTCATCTTGGTGCACTTCCTCGTTTTCTTCATCTTGGTGTGTCCCACTTGTGGATGCTTCCGTATCAACTCTTGGTCCACCTTGTCGTGAGGTAGAAGCTTCCACTTGGATGGACGAGGTACTCTCCTTCACCTCCGTTGGACGGATCTTGCCAATAGACAAGTCTTGGATTGCTTCCGAAGGGTCTTTGTCTCCTACATCAATTGGCAATTGCTCTACTTGCGAGCCGTTAGATTCATCAAACTTCACATCTACCGTCTCTCCAACCTTTTGGGTGAAATTATTGTAAACACGGTATGTGTGAGAGTTTGAGCCATAACCAAGTAGGAAACCTTCATGAGACTTAGGAGCAAATTTAGAACGACGATGCTTATCAAGAATGTAGCACTTTGAGCCGAATACTCAAATGTATCCAACTTGTGGTTTGTTACCGGTGAGGAGCTCGTATGCCTTCTTGCCGAGTAGCTTGTGAAGATACAAGCGATTTGTTGCATGACAAGCTGTCTCAACCGCTTCCACCCAAAAGTGCTTTGGCGTCTTGTACTCATCAAGCATCGTTCTCGCCATTTCGATGAGTGTCCGGTTCTTCCTCTCAACAAATCCATTCTGTTGAGGTGTGTACGTAGCTGAGAACTCATGTGAAATCCCTTCTTCGTCAAGAAAGGTGTCCACATTTGCGTTCTTGAACTCCGTTCTGTTGTCGCTGTGAACCTTCTTGATTTTCACTTCAAATTGATTTTGGGCCTTCTTAGCGAAGTTTTTGAAGATCTTTTGGACCTGCAATTTATCATCGAGAAAGAACACCCATGTAAATCTTGAAAAATCATCAACTATAACTAGACCAAAAGAATTTCCACCGAGACTTTTGTAAGCGTTAGGACCAAAAAGATCCATGTGAAGTAGCTCGAGTGGCCTCCTTGTGGTCATGATGTTCTTCACGGGATGCCTTCCTCCAACCTATTTACCTGCTTTACAAGCGCTGCAAAGTCTATCCTTATCAAATATGACATCGTTAACGCCAAGGATATGATTTCCTTTAATAAGCTTGTCAAGGTTTCGCATATCGGCATGACCTAATCGTATATGCCATAACCAACCTTTAGAGGATTTAGCAATTAAGCAAGTTCTAGGTTGAGCCTTTTTAGTGAAATCAACAATGTAAAGATCACCTCTCATATCTGGTAAAGACCATTTTATGATTGTCTCTCTGAAACACTTGGCAATCTGCTTGATGAATAGGACATTGAAACCGAAATCAGCAAGTCTAAGCGAAAGTAAATTGTACCCAAGAGATTCAACGAGCATGACATTTTGTATGGAGCTATCATGTGAGATGGCCACCTTACGAGGCCAACCACCTTACCCTTTGAATTATCACCAAAAGTGACATATTTTCGAGGGCCGTCATTTTCAGCAAGCTCACGGAACATATCTTTATTTCGGTCATATGGTCGATACATCCACTATCAAGGACCCATTCCTTTCCTCCACCATGTAGCGCGAAGGTTTGCCATAAGACCAAAGTGTCTCATTGCATCATCAAGATCATAGTCACTATCATCATCCTCATCATAGTATCCATGTTCAACATCATATTGTGATTGATCAATTCCTAGAGGGTAATTCATTAGACAAATGATCATTTCTATGATTGTCTTTATGGATTCTAATAGATTGGAAATGATATTGCTAATGATCCCAACATCTCCTATGCACGCATGAGTTGGTAGCTCAAATAGACAATCACCAAAGCTAGGATCACTAGAATTCATCTTACTCAAGGCAATAGACTTATGGAGAATTTCATCTAGATTTTTCAAGGAATAATTTGGAAAGCGTTCCTCAAGAAATTTCCATATGGTGTAGGCACACTTAAGAGTAGGCAAACAACCAATCAAGTTTATAGGCAAGCCTCTAGTGATAAGATTAACCGTTCTAAGATTGCGAATCATGTCAATTGACTCATCAAGGGTAGGATGCATGGGATCAACATGAGGTGCACAAGGGCTAGCAATATACTTGTTCAAATGATATTCATTGAAAATCACAAGCATCTCATTTTTCCACTCATGAAAATACTCTCCGTCAAGTATAGGCACTCTATATCTAAGACTCCCCAAAGTAGACTCATCCATCTTCCTCCAATGGTGTTTAAACCAAAGCAATGGAGACCAAAGCTCTGATACCAATTGAAAGGATCGAGAAGAGGTGTCTAGAGGGGGGTGATTAGACACTAAGTACCAAAAGTTGTAGTTTTTAATTTCTTTAAGTTGAAGTGGAGTTTTGGCACAAGTTTAACAAACACAATACATATCAAACAAGCATGCAAAGAGTATATGAGAAGCAGAAAGTAAAGCATGCAACTTGCAGGAATGTAAAAAGGATGGGATTGGAGGATTCAAGCGCAATAGGAGACCGGATTGAGGGAGTCTGGATTAGGGGTGTCGGATAGCGGACTACCATCATCGGCCGAACTATCATTGGCGGACTATCATCATCGACGGACTCCAAGACTATGAAGATACAAGATTGAAGACTTAGCCCGTGTCCGGATGGGACTTTCCTTGGCGTGGAAGGCAAGCTTGGCGATCTGGATATGTAGATCGCCTACCATTGTAACCGACTCTATGTAACCCTAGCCCTCTCCGGTGTCTATATAAACCGGATGGCTCTAGTCCGTGGGACTATCGAACAACCCTTACAATCATACCATAAGCTAGCTTCTAGGGTTTAGCCTCCTTGATCTTGTGGTAGATCCACTCTTGTAAACATCCACAATATCAATATCAATCGAGCGGGGCGTGGGTTTTACCTCCATCAAGAGGGCCGAACACAGGTAAAACATCGTGTCCCTTGTCTCCTGTTACCATCCGCCTAGGCGCTGATTCGGGACCCCCTACCCAAGATCCGCCGATTTTGACACCGACATTGGTGCTTTCATTGAGAGTTACTACGTATGCGTCACCGATAAGCTTGATGGCCTCTTCAATCAACAACAGCGCGATCTGGGTGAGACTTTTCTCCTGGGCGGATCTTCGTATTCGGCGGCCGCGCTGCGGGCAACTCACTTGGCCATCTGGAGCGGATCGAAGCTTCGCCCCACCGTCGGTCAGATTTGGAAACCTAAACTTCACGGCCGATATCCGCGGGGACTTGATCTTGATGGATCTGAGCCACAACCGGCGTGCAGCGCTGTCACGATGGGCATGACCTAACTCTGCGCGGACGGCACCTTGGAGGCCGCTGCGAATCCGCTCCGACCCATAGTCCGGGCCGATCGCTCGGATCGAGGGCGGATGGCTGGACACCGCCTCGGGGCTGCAACTTCTCTGGCGATGGGCGAACACTTACCTTGTCCGCATAAAGCTCATGACTCCGAGTGCGGACTCTCTGCGGACTCCGAACCTCCTGCGCTCTGCGGTCGAATCCGATTGGGCGCCGATCATGGAATTCGCTGCTGCGGACATCTTTCGGCACACTCGCCCTTGGCGATATCATAAATTCACTAAAGCATCTCTCGCTATCCGAAGAGCCTGGCGAACTACGGCCGGGATGGTTAGAAGCAGACGGCGAAGAAATTGAGCCCACCACCACCCGCCGTAGCCACCGTCGGCGATCTAACCGGCGTACTCGACTACGACTCCGAAGACATCGGCGGTATGGGCGGCGATGCGGAGACTACCAAAACCGGTGCCTACGGACCTTTGGAAGACCACCTCGTCATCGACATATACATGGTGGACACCCCAAAGGGAAGCGATAACGAGGAACAACGGGGCGGCGAGAGGATAATCCGCCGATAAAGAACCAAAAGCGGCGGCGTGAAGCGCCGCCCTAAGTCCGCCTCGATCAAAGCAGCCTTCCTAACGACCCAGCGATAGAGCGGGGCAAACCAGCGGACGACGAACAGGGCGAGCCAGATAATCAACCCCTTCACGGGCAATCAATAGTCCGGGCACAACACGAACATAGAACATACACAAAAACTGCGTCGCCACTGCAAGAAGTTTGAAGAAAGCGAAAGCGGAGCTCAAAACAGCGAAGACACGCTCGAGAATGAAGTGGAGCAAAGTATTCAAGACTGCGAACAAATATGGCAATGGCCATCAAACTAAAACTACCGAAGCGCAAGTTGCTGCCAGAATTTGATGAGGAAGCCATAGAGCCTTCACGGTCAAAAATAAAGAGGCCACTGGCGGATAGGCGGCGAGATGACAGGCCAGCGACAAGCGGGGCGCGCACAAGCGAATTATATTCACAGGAAAGCAGACGGCCCAACTAGGTCCATCTACAGGCCAAAAAGGGCCCGAGTAACACAACACAACAAGTGTTGAAGACAGCGGCACACCCAAATCTGAGGCGCCGCACACCTATGTTTTACCGATGAGGTCTTTGGACCATGAATTTCCAGCGGGGTTCAAACCCATGAACATAGAGGCATACAACAGCTATGAGACCCGAGTGCGGATGAAGATTACATACTACACATACACATGGCGGAGGAGATGATCTCCGCCATAAAATACCTACCCCTCAAGCTCAAAGGGCCAGCTCGACCTTGGCTCAAAAGCCTCCAGAAAACTCTTGTTGGCAGTTGGGAAGAGCTTGAGGGCGCGTTTAGAAACAATTCAAGGGACTTATGTCCGCCCTCCGGATCTGAGCGATCTGAGTCATATAACCCAACAGCCGGAGAGTCGGTCATAAATGCAGGAACAGGTTCCTTACCAAAAAGAACCAAATAGTCATTGTCCAGGACGGAAGCCTTAGCAGCTTTTAAACACAACGTCCAGGGCGAATGGCTCGCCGGACACCTCGGCCAAGAGAAGCCAAGAACAATGGCCGCTAACAAGCCTCATGGCGCTTTTGCGCGAGGAGAAGACAGGTAGCTAGCAAGATCAGCACCAGCGACCAGTACATCTGAGATCGGAGATGGAAAGCGGAAAGTCGGTAGCGAGGAAAGATCGGCGCGGAATAAAGAAAAAAAGCCCAAAAACGGCGGCCAGCGCGGATTCAAAAGCTTCATGACCAAACATTACAACCACGGCCTCTTAAGGACAACGAGGCGAGCTATCAAATTTAAACAAAATTTTAGATCGGATATGTCAAATCCACATACCCGGAAGGCACGCAAACCATACCAACGAAATTGTTGGGTTTTAAACAGTCCGGCAGACCGCGCCCGGACACAAAGGGGCTCGATCATGGCGAGGGCGATGTGAACCCCACCAGTGAGCACGGAAGTCAAAGGCTTTCCCACAAGAAGTCAAACAGTAAACTTCGCTTCACATGATAGTACGGAAAACCAATCGGCTTTTCGCTACAACAAGTGTCGCATACGGTCCACCAATGGAACACGAGATTGGATGTCAAAACCAATCACTTTCGACCATCTGGATTAGTCGAAGTATCCGGAGCAGGATAGACTGCCACGATATTGGATCCCATAATAAATGGACTGCAATTCCGTGGGTTTTGATGGGCGGCGGTGACTTAAACCTGCTAGATCCGGACACGATCCGCAAGTTGGGATAGACCATACTGCAATTCGGCATAGCCGCACTTCCTTCAAAGGTGGCGCCAGGCCCTTCGCCCGGTGCATAGTTTCATTATTACTAGAAGTTGTGTTGGGTCACGACAACTTCCGACGCGAAAAACTAACCTTTCATGTCGCCCCATTTAAAAGTAGCTATCAAGCACCACTTGGGATGGGAAGCTTTAAATCCGCTTCAATGCAATACCACATTCGGCGTCTCTTACGCTTAAAATGCCGGTCCATGTGGCATCATTTCATTAAAAGGTGCTTTGAGACCCGGACACGGCTGGGCGAGTCGGAATAAATAAACTAGGGGCTACCTAGCCGCACATCCCTTCACAGGGTTTGCACATATAAGCCATAATGAGCTAGCATAGGCTCAGCTTTCTTAATCTATATTTCAATTTTTATGCACTTTCTACTTTAATTTCTTTTCCAACCAAGTTCGTCTCTTTTTACGGATGAACAGCGTGCACACCATCGAGGATCGGCTGCGCGGAACCTGGTAGCGAGGCGTGCGGTAGGGACCCGTTGCAAGGACTCTTTTAGGACTAAGACCCTCGTAAACCTTTCTTCTGTCTCTTGTTGCTATAATCCCTGGTTTATCATTATAACGAGTGGAGCTGGCGTTTTGGCATCGGCGCGCCGAAGAACCTGCCGTACACGGACACAAGGGGCTTAGGGCTTTGTTTTGCCGCTATTATAAAGACCGAACACCTTGGGAGTGTTGGCGTCTCGAGTTAGGCCTTATATGCATCAGCTCGAATCATGTCTTTGGTCAAATGTTGGGTTTGCCCGGCTCACGTGTTTTGCTGCCTTCGTTCCGTATCATCGGCTAACGCGGCTCCGGAGAACTCTGCGATTGTGCCCCGATTAATTTGGCGAGCACCTCGATGAAAGCGGCTTGTTGTCATGATACTGCGAGAGACTGGTCAACCACTCGATCGACCATGGGAATGTTTAGGATTCCTCCGCTTTGTGAAGGGCGTTTCGGCCAGGCACATCTGGCGCCCGAATTGGAGGCGCGGTGCCCCGAGGGCTATGTCGTAGCCCCACCCTCGAACTCCATGGCTAAGTGAAAGTGATAAAGCATTATAGTCCGGTTGCCTCGTTTGCTCGCTACCACCTCCTTTACGGGACCGAGGCGTCGGATTAAGTGTGAAAGCGCTATTTTTGCGAACACCCCGCACCTTGTGCGTGGGGGCTGAAACTGATACTGCCATCTTCAGGTTATACACACGTATACATGAGCGGCCGCATAGGATATATTCTATTACTTGAGCGCACAAGTATAAAAGGCGCTTACATCATAAATATTGTTTTACATCATATAAGCGTTCATTCGAGCGTAACATTTTTGAAACCTGCGACTCTATTACCACGAGCACCACGCAGCGCCCGCCAAGATAGTGCTCGGCGGGTAACGGTTATCATCGAACCGGGGTGCAACAGCGGTGGCATCCATCTCTGTCAATGTGTCTTCACGCGGCGGCGCCATCCGCGCACCCTCTATGCAGAGCCGACCGCTTCATCGCCTTGATCGCGGCACCGCCCCAAGAAATTGCTGCAATAAGCCAAAGTAACTCTTCGGCTGGGGCCCATCCGGCCGTATATGGGTCACTATATCCGTCATAGCAAGCCGGACAACCTATTTAGCTCAGCCCACTCAACCAAGCGGTCGGTCGGCGGAAGTGAGCGCTCCGGACTATGGAATTGAGACCAAAACAGCTCTTCCATCTTGTGATCCTTCGGCTTAGAAAATGCTGCGGCATCCGCCGCTTTTCGCTGCTAAGTCCATATAAGGGTCCTCCGGACACCACAGTTAGCCCAGTGAGCATATTTTGGATCCGTGAACCTTGGCGCAGCGAAAAAGGCTTACCGGCTACAATATCTCCGGCTGGCGCAGCTCTTCCTTCATAGCCCGCATTGCGAGCGGGCATCCTTAACCGGCGGTGGCCTTCCGTGGGTCTTCTTGCCCGCTAAGCGCTCCTTCCCAAAACCTCATTGCGATCGGTAACATCTTTTATCTTCACGGCCATTTCGGCTATCTCTTCCCTGCTCGGCGGTGTGCGACCCTTCGGCCGCTAACTCCTCGGCCGCCCTCGAGGCCGCCGCATTACTCCTTCGGCCTGCTCCTTGGCTTGAGCAAGTTCGGCCCGAAGGCTCTCCTGGCAGCGGCACTATCGCATTTCACGCACATGTTGTAAGGAGATGGCTTGGCTCCTTACCAAGTGACAGCGCGATAACACTTACCTTGCGACTCATCAAGTCGCTTTGTTGACCAGCGTGATGTCCGCATCCGCAGCATCGAGTTGTCGCTTTAGTTCAGCAACTCCATCAGTCCGGCTGGCCCCGGACGACCGCCACCTGCATCGACACGGCGGAATTTAAACCTGCGATTTTGATCCTCGGCGCAGCTGTCGATTTCGACAACCTACCGAGTCTCGGGGCTACTATCTGCTCAGAGCGCATTCTATATGCAAAACTGTTAAAAGGTGTGTCATTTTCGTACCTCAAACCCGCCGACAAACTCTGGCGGCATCGTGCAACCGCCTTGGCGAGCGAAATCCTTTCAATCACCATTCTCATCAATGCGTGTTGATCTTACGAGATAAACGCCTTCTCAAGCGAGATCCTTCAGCCGTACACGATTGGCGCCGAACTATCGGCTTTGCCAAACCGGGGCTCCCTCGTGGCGACACTTGAGCTCGTCCGCCCTATCCAGCAGCGCCCGGACGGGCGTCTCGCTCTCTATCATCTCCGGACGAAGGTCCCCGAAGAGCGAGCTCATTTGCGAAGGACGGAGATCCGAACTACAAGGTAAAAACTTTAGTTATCCTCAGAAGCACAAATAGGGATGCCCTTTATTATAAAACTCCTTTCTTTCTACTTATGGCTTGTTGGAGGGCTGACTCATTAAGGGAGATTGTGCGGCCGGGGCCTCCCCGGACGCAGGACCCTCTGGCGGAATTTCTTCCCCGTTTAGGGCTTTTCCCCAGGTCCTCGGAGGCAGTCCTCTTCTCCCCTTGGTGGGAGGATTCTCGATCCCCTCTTTCAAAAGCCTCCTTAGGCGAGGCAGTAGCTTTCTGCTTTCCCCTTAGCCTTCCTCTGAAGGCGCAACCTCAACATCCGGACCAGCCACGGGATCGTGGCGGTCTCGGGGAGGGCGGACACCGTATTAATTTTGCTTCGCTATCCACTCTGTGTAGAAGGAAGTTGGTCATAAGCGAATCATCGAAAGGCAAAACAAGCGGTATGTCGGACTGGAACTACTTACTTGAGTATCCGGGCGATTGCAGCAGGCCAGCATCCTCGGTCAATTCGGGACGCACCTCTTGCGATCCGAAGAATAATTGTACATCTCGGGGTGTCATACCCATGAAGTGTTGAAGAATCCGTGGGCCCTCGGTTAAACTCCCATAACCGGAGAGGCGGCGTTTGCGAGGCGGAGGCGCCTAATCGGCATAACCTGCATCACCACCACCATATCGATCTCCCTCGTTTGGAGATCCGAATCCGACCTGCGGTAGGGGCACGTCCTTTGGCGGCCCCAGTTGAGCCATTGGTTGACCCGACATCAACCGTCGTGGAGGTCCCGGCGGAATAAGGCGGCGGCTTTTTCTGCGGCCCCTCGGAGCGGTAATATAGAACCACTCTTGATGCCACGGGCGAGCTCCTCTTGGAAGGAGCCAGCGGACCCGCGGGGCATCGGCCCTCCTACTTATGGCCGCCCGCCACCTCCGCAGCGCCCCGATCATCTTGGCGCCACATTGAAGGTCTTGACCCACAGGACGAAGTGAGGGTGGCGGAGGAAAACCGCGAGATGACAATAAATCACGGAGATATGGAGGATGGACTTGAGCCAAATCGTGGAATTCCAACCCATAGTAAAACATAGGCCCTCTCACAAAGGATCCATCGGAAGCCTAAACCCGGCGGAGGTGGGATCTGGCGACATACTCGCGGGCTCGGGGTGGAGATGGCCTGCCCTTGGCGAGGCAACCTATCTGAAATCTCATAAGCGGTGCTTGGCCTCCGCAGCTTTAGCACGTCCTCCTCCGTGGCGGAGGAGGGCATCCTGACCACGGAGGTCGGAACGGACATCGTTGAAAGTCCAAGCGCTCGAATCTGGAGCTCTAGGTGCTGGAACTTGGGCGTGGAGAGGATTCGATGGAGGATTGAAGAAAAAGCGAGCCTTGGTCCCGTTATAAGAGGAGAATACCAAGAGCCGTCTCCGTGACCGTTGGGACTGCGCCGATAGAGGCGTGGCGAGCAGGCGCGGTTGGAATTACTACGTCCGTATTAATGAGAATCCCAGATTAAGGAAACACGATCTACCTTCGACAAGGCGTGCCAAGAAACCGCTTCCTAAGCATGGCTGAGGTGGTAGAGTAAAAAGCGATTTAAATAATGGCTTGGTAGTGGCGTGATGTCATGCCGAAACGTCGGCAGATTGAACTTGTGTATATATTATTCTCTCTCGGTGGAATGTGGAATTTATTTTGCGAGCGGACACTATCCTAGTGCTCACAATCTTCTATCATTTGGAGGAGGAACCCGCCTTGCAATGCCAAGCAATATCTGTGGCGGACTTATCGTCATTGAAGCCTGGTTAGAGACTCTTGAGGAGTCTGGATTAGGGGTGTCGGATAGCGGACTACCATCATCAGCCAAACTATCATTGGCGGACTATCATCATCGACGGACTCCAAGACTATGAAGATACAATATTGAAGACTTAGCCCGTGTCCGGATGGGACTTTCCTTGGCGTGGAAGGCAAGCTTGGCGTCTGGATATGTAGATCTCCTACCATTGTAACCGACTCTATGTAACCCTAGCCCTCTCCGGTGTCTATATAAACCGGATGGCTCTAGTATGTAGGACTATCGAACAACCCTTACAATCATACCATAGGCTAGCCGAGGGTTTAGCCTCCTTGATCTCGTGGTAGATCCACTCTTGTAAACATCCACAATATCAATATCAATCGAGCGGGGCGTGAGGTTTTACCTCCATCAAGAGGGCCCGAACCTGGGTAAAACATTGTGTCCCTTGTCTCCTGTTACCATCCGCCTAGACGCACAGTTCGGGACCCCCTACCCGAGATCCGCCGGTTTTGACACCGACACGGATGTTTTTGTCATGGTTCCGATAGGTGGTGCTATCGTACATCCACGTTGATGGAGACTTAAACCCACGAAGGGTAATGGCAGCGCGAGTCCACGGAGGGCTCCACCCACGAAGGGTCCACGAAGAAGCAACCTTGTCTATCCCACCATGGCCGTCGCCCACGAAGGACTTGCCTCACTAACGGTAGATCTTCACGAAGTAGGCGATATCCTTGCCCTTACAAACTCCTTGGTTCAACTCCACAATCTTGTCAGAGGCTCCCAAGTGACACCTAGCCAATCTAGGAGACACCACTCTCCAAGAAGTAACAAATGGTGTGTTGATGATGAACTCCTTGCTCTTGTGGTTCAAATGATAGTCTCCCCAACACTCAACTCTCTCTCACAGGATATGGATTTGGTGGAAAGAAGATTTGAGTGGAAAGCAACTTGGGGAAGGCTAGAGATCAAGATTCATATGGTAGGAATGGAATATCTTGGCCTCAACACAAGTGTAGGTGGTTCTCTCTCGAAAATGTAAGTTGGAAGTGTAGGTTTGTTACGATGGCTCTCTCCATGAATGAAGAGGAGGTGGAGGGGTATATATAGCCTCCACACAAATCTAACCATTACACACAACTTGCCAATCTCAGTGGGACCGAAATAATAAACTCGGCGGACCAATTCAGCAAATCTAGTGACCGTTAGGATTTTGATTGGGACCGACATGCAACTCGGTAGGACCGATATGGTTCTGGTTAGGGCATAACGTAATATCGGTGAGACCGATTACACAAACTTCGGTGAGACCAATTTTGGTAATAAGCTAACGGAGAGTTGGTCGAGTTAAACTCGGTGGGACCGATTAAGCTCATTTCGATGAGACCGAAATGTTACGAAAAGGAAGCAGAGAGTTTACATTGCAATCTCGGTAGGACCGTTCATAAATTCGGTGAGACCGATTTTATAATAGATTCATCTGAGAGATTGCAATCCCATCTCGGTGAGACCGAGATCCCTATCGGTGAGACCGATTTGCCTAGGGTTTGTGGCAGTGGCTATGACATCTGAACTCGGTGGCGCCGAATAGAAAGAATCGGTGGGGCCAAGTTTGACTTTTGGTTTAGGTCATATGTGGATGTGAGAAAGTAGTTGAGGGCTTCTGAGCATATTACTAAGCATTTTGAGCAAGAGCCTCATTAAGCAACACCTCATCCCTCCTTGATAGTATTGGCTTTTCCTATAGACTCAATGTGATCTTGGATCACTAATATAGAAAATGTAGAGTCTTGAGCTTGGAGCTTGAGCCAATCCTTTGTCCTTAGCATTTTGAAGGGGTTCCACATCCTCTAGTCCATGCCACTTCATTGTTGAACTTATCTGAAACATACTAGGTAAAAGTGTTAGTCCAACAAGAGATATGTTGACATTAATTACCAAAACCACCTAGGGAGCACTTGTGCTTTCACATACATGTCACTCTTGATTCATTGCATATCCCGGTACACCGTAGGAGGCATTCATATAGAGTCACATTTTGTTCTAAGTATCGAGTTGTAATTGTTGAGTTGTAAGAAAATAAAAGTGTGATGATCTTCATTTTTAGAGCATTTTCCCAAGTGAGGAAAAGGATGATGGAAAAATGATTCCCCACAAGTCGGGATGAGACTCCGGACGAAAAAGAGGCAATAAAAAAAGAAAAGGCCCAAATAAAAAATGAGAGAAAAGAGAGAGGGACAATGTTACTATCCTTTTACCACACTTGTGCTTCAAAGTAGCACCATGATCTTCATGATAGAGAGTCTCTCATTTTGTCACTTTCATATACTAGTGGGAATTTTTCATTATAGAACTTGGCTTGTATATTCCAATGATGGGCTTCCTCAAATGCCCTAGGTCTTCGTGAGCAAGCGAGTTGGATGCACACCCACTTCGTTTCTTTGTTGAGTTTTCATATACTTATAGATCTAGTGCATCCGTTGCATGGCAATCCCTACTCACTCACATTGATATCTATTGATGGGCATCTCCATAGCCCGTTGATACACCTAGTTGATGTGAGACTATCTTCCCCTTTTTGTCTTCTCCACAACCACCATTCTATTCCACATATAGTGCTATATCCATGGCTCACGCTCATGTATTGCGTGAAGATTGAAAAAGTTTGAGAATGTCAAAAGTATGAAACAATTGCTTGGCTTGTCATCAGGGTTGTGCATGATTTAAATACTTTGTGTGGTGAAGATAGAGCATAGCCAGACTATATGATTTTGTAGGGATAACTTTCTTTGGCCATGTTATTTTGAGAAGACATGATTGCTTTATTAGTATGCTTAAAGTATTATTATTTTTATGTCAATATTAAACTTTTGCCTTGAATCTTTCGGATCTGAATATTCATACCACAATTAAGAAGAATTGCATTAAAATTATGCCAAGTAGCACTCCGCATCAAAATTATCTTTTTATCATTTACCTACTCAGAATGACGAGAATTAAGCTTGGGGATGCACGATATATGCGCAGCGTATCTATAATTTTGATTGCTCCATGCTATATTATCTCTGTTTTGGACATTATTGGGCTTTATTATCCACTTTTATATTATTTTGGGACTAACCCATTAACGGAGGCCCGGCCAGAAATGCTGTTTTTGCCTATTTCGAGTTTAGCGAAAAAGGAATATCAAGCGGAGACCAAGCGGAATGAAACCTTGGGAGCGTGATTTTTAGGAAGATTATGATCTGGGAGACTTGTACCCTCGTCAAGAAAGGAAGAGGAAGCCACGAGGTAGAGGCGCGCCCACCCCGAACACGCCCTCCACCCTCGTGGGCCCCTATTCCTCCACCGGCGTACTCCTTCCTCCTATATATACCTCGTTGCCCCCAAACAATCGAATCACGGGCCAAAACCTAATTCCACGCTGCAACCTTACATGCCCATGAGATTCCATCTTGCGGCTGTTCACGGACTCATGGGAAGGAGGGCATCCATCACCGTGGGCTTCTACATCAACACCATAGCCTCTCCGATGAAGTGTGAGTAGTTTACCTCAGACCTTTGGGTCCATTGTTAGTAGCTAGATGGCTTCTTCTCTCTTTTTGGATGTCAATACAATGTTCTCCCCTCTCTCGTGGAGAACCATTCGGTGTAATCTTCTTTTTGCGGTGTGTTTGTTGAGACCGACCAATTGTGGGTTTGTCGGCGTTACAGGAGCAGGGGTACCAGACTTGCACTGCTGCGGCTGCGGCGTGGCTCAAGGGTGGCCCACCGGCCCATCTTCATCGGCACAAGCTCAAGACACTCGCGAGGCCAAGCCTCATGAGGCGGGCAACAGAGCTTCCTCGGGCATGGCCTCGCCGAGCTGGCTTCTGAGGCGGAGAGATCAAGCGGGGTACCTCACGAGGTGCCCATGGCGCAAGCCATGGCGACCAAGAGGCGCCCGGTGAGCGCCGACCCAGCTTGATGTCCTCCTTTCCTCTTTGGTGAAAAGGGGCAAGTGCGAGCAAGAGCATCAAGCAAAGGCATCCGTTTGATTGCAACAAGACCAAGACCGTTACAGCGGCGGGAAGGAAGTCATCGTGGAGCCCAAGTGGCGTCACCACGAGCCTTTGTGGCGAGGACCAACTTTAGTCGAGGATCGTGTGCTAGATGTTCCCCTTCAAAATGGCCAATTGTTGGCGCCCTTCCGCTCAATATTTGGGAAGAGGCCGGGGCCTTTGCCTATAAATAGGACTAACCTCCCACGGGGTGGGGATCCGGAATCGAAGAGGATCCGGCACCTTGAATCGTGAGAGAGAGAGAGCGGTGAACTCCCCTAGCAGTTCATCGCACCGGCCAGAAACAGACCCTCGCGAGGTTGTTCTTCCTTGTATTATTCATCATCAGCCCAGAGGCAATCCACCACACCTGGCTGGGTAGGGTGTTACACCACAATGGTGGCCCGAACGATATAAACCTGTGTCTCTTGTCTTTGTTCCTTTCATAGTTTAGATCTTAGCGGCGGCGAGGTGCGAGGTAGGTAGAGGCAAGATCTCCGTGTACCCAGTGTTGAACCTAGAGGTATGCGGAACCGAAATCCGACATTTGGCGCGCCGGTAGAAGCGCGCGAATTAAATCTTCCGCCGCCTGTTCTTCGCCGACCATCGCATCCATGTCGAGCCTTCGTCGGGCCCGGCCCGGCCTCGAGCCGCTCTCGCTTCGCGTCGCCTAGGCGGCCCCGTCGGCCGCCCCGCCGTTCCGTCGCTTTGCCGTCAATGCCGCCAGCGGCGGCGAAGAGCGAGCAACAACATCATCGAAATCCGTCCGTGGCGAGGCGGCGCCTTTGCTACTCCCTCACTCGCCCCGCTGGTTCTTAGTCCGTCCGCGCTCCAGCGCGCCATGGAAAACTCGAGCTGCACTCATCGCGGCAAGCGAGCTCTGCGCTACCGCCTGTCGGCAGCGTCTCTGAAGAGTGGCTCGACCGCATCGCCCGAGCTTCGTCCGCGCTGCGAGGCTCCCCGTCGTCCTTCTCGCTGCACGCGCCCGCCTGCTGTGGCGATGAAGCTCGGGGTGCCTCGGCCGCCTCCCCCTCAAGAAAGCGCCACAGCCCCAAAGCGCGTGGCCTGGCGGAACCCACTCCGTCCGGCGCCCGGCGCAGCAAGCGAAACTGTCAAGGGTCCCTCGCCCCCAAGCTGCCAGTGGTCTGCACACGGCTCGTCATGACCACGCTCTAGCTCCGGCCGCCAAGACCCCGCTGCTCCCAGCTGCGGCGCGCAGGGACCCGCAAGACCAGACTCTTCATCACCAAAGGCCTCCGTGGCCACGGCGAGCTGCTGCGCCTTCACCACGCAATGCTGCGCGGCGTCGCGTGGCCGACAAGTTCAAGCCATACCTGCCTCCTCGCTCTGACAGCACGGCCGACCCAGCGAGTTCCTCCAGCTCTGAGCTGGGCATCGAACATCCAGCGGGGATGAGAAGGTCATGGCGAACTGGTTTCCCATGGCACTCAAGCGGAGCCCGTGCGGCTCTGAACACAGCTCTGGGCGATCTCCTCACGGGGCGAGATCGCACCGCTTCGCCGCCAACTTCAAGGTACTCGCGACCGGCATCTGCCGTGGCGACATCTTCATCAAGCAACAACCGGGGAGACCTGCGAAGTACATCGGCGCTTCAACAGCGCGCCTCAAGATTCCCAAGGTGACCGAGGAGGCCATCATCTCTGCCTTCTCCGGCGGTGTGCGTGGCGTCAAGATGAAGGAGGAGCTAGCGATGCATGAAGATCTATGCACTTCCTCGGGCTGTTCAACTTGGCGACCAAGTGTGCGAGGGCTGAGGAAGGCGCCTTTCCTCCTCGAGCTGCCGCCCGCGAGAACGAGAAGAAGAAATCCAAGGCCAGGGCGTGGGCGCAAAGGGGCTGCCGTGCTCGCGGCGAACCAGACACCAAGCGGGGCGAGATCAGCCGAGTCTTCCAAGGGCAGCCCGATGCTGTGTGTACCACGACCTCCACCCACAACACCAATGAATGTCAAGAGCTCGAGCCGTGCGAGAAGGGAGATCGGCCGGCGCCCGACCGCCTTGATTGAGGCTCTGACCAAGGAGGAAGAAGGAATGCGGGGCGCTGGGAAGACCGTGGCCCTCGCCAAGGGTGGTGCGACCGACCTCGCGGATCGTTGGCGGGGATCAGCCTCGCGAGGAAAGGAGGATCAACTGGCGAGATCGCCCTGCAAGAAGCAGGCCTCCCTCCTCTGCCGCCGCAGCCAAGGAGAAATGAGGACCATCATCGGGGCGAGGGCTGGGGGCTTCCGAGGCAGCGCGATCGCTTGCATCTGGCGGAGCTCAAGCCCGACCTCTCGATGCATCTTCAAGCGTTAAGCCCGCGAAGTGAATCAGATCCTTCCCAAGCTCGAAGCCACGCGCCCTCTCGGTGGTTAGCGTCGCCATCACGTTCAACTCGGCGGATCAGCTCAAGTCTTGCGGCCACGGCCGAGTCCTCCGATGCTTTATTCACATGCGCCCGGATTGATCGCCCGGTGTACGCGATTATTACGCCATCGTTGCCATGTCATGTGCTTGCGTGTTGCACTTTGCCATGTCATCATATGCATTTCATATCATGTCATCATATGCATTTCATATCATGTCATCATGTGCATTTCATTTTGCATACGTGTTACGTCTCATGCATCGAGCATTTTCCCGTTGTCCGTTTTGCAATCCGGCACTCCTATGTCTCCGGCGCCCCTTTTACCTATTTTCATGTGCGGGTGTTAAGCGGTCTCGGAATGCCCGAGGTTTGTCAAGCGGCCTTGGTATAGCACCGGTGAACCGCTGTCAAGTTTCGTGCCATTTGGAGGTCGTTTGGTACTCAGCAGTTAGCAGGGTAACATGAAGCCTCTTTGTATTGCAGCCCAACACCTTCAAAGTGGCCCAAAACCCACCTAACTCCTCTCCATGCTCTCGATGCGTTCGATCACGATCGCGTGGCAACCGTACCTCATTTGGACTCTCTAGCTCCCTCTACCTATTTAAACACCCTCCTCCGAAATTCGGATCAATTCGCAGATGAAACCCTAGCCCGCTCCCCCATGCGCGCGGACATGTCCATCCCGCGGACATGTCCAGCCGCCGTCGCCTCGGCCAATGGCGCCGCCACGTCGCTCGGCCGCTCGCGCCCTCTCCGCGCCGCCGTGGCCCGACCACCGCGCCCGCCGCCGACCCGTAGGGGCCCGGCGAAACCCGCCCGGCCCGATCCGCCTCCCGCCGCCGCCCGCTCTCCGCGCGGCTCGGCCCCGCCTCGCCGCGCCGCCCTCGGCAGCGAGCTCACCGGGCGCCCCAGCCCTCGCCGGACCCTCCCGGCCGCGCCTTCGCCTCTCCGCCGCCAGCAGTCGCGCCGCCCGCATCGGCCCGAGCTGCCGCCCGCCCGACCGCGCCGGCCTCCGCACCCGGCCGCCCGCCGCCGCCTCCGCGCCGCCGCCTCGCGCCCGCCGGCGACCTCGCCTCGCCGCCCCTGGACCCGCCGCCCGGCTTCCTCGCCCGCGCCGCCTCCCCTCGGCGTCCCGGCGGATCCGGGGCAGAGACCGGCGGATCCGCCTCCCAGCGCGCCTCTCTTCTTCCCCAGCCGCCGCAGCCCGTCTCCGGCGAACTCCGGCGAGCCGGCCCGATCGAATCCGTTGACTTTTCCCCGGGTCCATAATTCCACTAAGTCCCCGAATTTGTTGCATATTTTGTTGCATTTTCATCGCATCATAACTCTGCATCCGTAGCTCCGTTTTGCGCGTGTAATATGTCAAAATGTTCGTCTCGAAGAGTAGATCATTTCATCTCATTGCATTATTTTCATTTGAGCTCATCTTGATGTCCGAAATGCTGTTGGAAGAGTGCTACGTGATGTTAGTTTCTGTTTCTTAACAGAACTTGCACTTTGTCATTTTGCCATGATTGTTGTGTGCACCCTATGATCTTGAGTCCTACATGTGTTTTGTAATATGCCATGCCATCTTTACAGGGGTGTATGCCATGTATTTTTGTGATCTATGTGGTGACTAGCACAAGCATGCAAAGTAGGCTTCTGATGTTGTTGTTTTCAGCCCTGTTCTGCGATATTTTGATGCCATGTTAACTTGATGCTACCAAGAGATCCATGCATATTTTGAGATACTTCAGTAAGGATGTTTTGTTAAACATGTCTTGCTCTATCCATCCGTGCCCTTGTTTGCAATTATGGAGTGCCATAGCTTGAGTCAATCGAGCTCTACTTTTGCTATAAAATGTTCCTGGCAGATTGTTTACAGGTTATTCAATTTTGCAAAGGTTGTTGTAGTTGATCCGTGCATGCTATGATGTTGTTCTTGCCATGTATAGCTTCTATGCCATGTCTTCTTACTGTTGGTAGCCTTTCCATGCCATGTATTGCTCTGTGGTGAGTGATTCAAGCTCACCAACATGCCTACTGTCGTTGTTCCTGCCATGTTCAAATCTGTAATATAACTTGCCATGTTTACATGGGTGCCATCATATTTTCTGATCCTTTTGGCTTATGGTCAGTAAGGGACTTTTGTTCTATGCTATTAGTAGATTCATTTCATGCCTTTGTTTGCCATGATAAGTCCCTGTAGCATGCTGTTTGATAGCTCTAAACATTGCAACTTTGATGTTATTTACGCCAATGCACAAGCTGTTATTATTTGCAATCTTGCCATGTGTGTTTGAGCATGTTCTAGTCATTTCTGGAGATAGCTCAGTGTTCATGTTTTGTAATGCTTTACCTGTACATCATGCCCATGCCTTTTGTTATTGTGTTGAGGTCCTGTAGCATGTTGTTTTGATGCTTGCAATATGCCTAGTTGCTGTTTTGGACAGATTGTTGTCATGACTTGTATTGTGTGTATGTGTTGAACCGTTGCTCCGTTTTGAGTGTGCTCTATATGAAACTTGCTTGATTTTGCATGTAGTTTCATATTATCATGTTGCATCTTTGTTTTGAGGTGTTTGTTTGATGTTTGTATGCATTTTGCATCAATGCCATGCTTATCTTGTTTTGCTCATATCTTCTAGGCCGTAGCTCCGAATCTAATGAACTTTATATGTAACTTGACTAGAATTTCGTGTAGATCATCGTGGTGCATCTTAACTTGCTGTTTAACAACTTGAACATAAGGTTTATTCAGATCTGGACCAATTTCAGAAATTTGCATATGAGGACTTACGGAATTGTTATATGTTGTTCCGGCCTCATTTAAACTTGCCTTGATGTGTTGCTCTTGTTTGCATCATCTCTTTCCATGAGTAGCCTCATCTAGATTTGTCATGCACCATGTTTGTTGTGCATCTTGTCATGTTCATGTGTGGTGTGTTTACTATGTTGTGTGCTTCTTCTTGTTAGTTCTGTTTACGTTGCGATCGTGAGGATTAGTTCGTCTCGCTTGGCTTCGGCTTCATCCGTTCGTCTTCTTCATGGACTCGTTCTTCTTCCTAAGCGGGATTTCAGGCAAGATGACCGCTACCCTGGATCTCACTACTATCATTGCTATGCTAGTTGCTTCGTTCTTTCGCTATCTTTGCGCTACCTATTACTGTTTATCAAGCCATCCCAAATTGCCATGTCGACCTCTAACCTTTTGCACCCTTCCTAGCAAACCGTTGTTTGGCTATGTTACCGCTTTGCTCAGCCCTCTTATAGCGTTGTTAGTTGCAGGTGAAGATGAAGTTTGTTCCTTGTTGGAACATGGAGATGTTGTTCCTTGTTGGAACATGTTTACTTGTTGGGATATCACAATATATCTTATTTAATTAATGCATCTATATACTTGGTAAAGGGTGGAAGGCTCGGCCTTATGCAGTGTTTTGTTCCTCTTGCCGCCCTAGTTTCCGTCATTTCGGTGTTATGTTCCCGGATTTTGCGTCCCTAAGCGGTCGGGTGATTTATGGGACCCCCTTGACGGTTCGCTTTGAATAAGACTTTTCGGCAAGGCCCAACATTGGTTTTACCATTTGCCTCACCTACCCCTTTTTCCCATGGGTTTCGGAGCCCAAGGTCATCTTTATTTAGCCCCGGGCGATTGCTTCTCTAAGTGCTGGCTTTGAACCAAATAGAACTGGGGGCCCCTCGTGGCAACTTCGAGGTTTGGTTTTACTCGTAGGATGTCTCATCCGGTGTTGCCTGAGCGAGATATGTGCAGCTCCTATCGGGATTGTCGGCGCGCAGGCGGCTTCTTGGTCTTGTTTTATTCTTTGTCGAAATGTCTTGTGGCAGGATTCGGGGCTGATCGGGTCTTCCGGGAGAAGAATATCCTTAGTTGATCGCGAGAGCTTATCATGGGCTAAGTTGGGACACCCTGCGGGGTTTGAACTTTGAAAGCCGTGCCAGCGGTTATGTGGCAGATGGGAATTTGTTAATATCCGGTTGTAGTAAACTTGAAGCAAACTCTTCTAAAATACACCAACCGTGTGCGTAACCGTGAGTGTCTCTTTTGGGGTTGATCGAGAGGAGAACACGGTTTCTTGGGTTATTTATGGCGTAAGTAGGAGTTCAGGATCACTTCTTGATCATTACTAGTTGGCGACCGTTCCTTTGTTTCTCTTCTCGCTCTCATTTGCGTAAGTTAGCCACCATATATGCTTAGTCGCTGCTGCAACCTCCCCACTTTACCTTCCTTTCCCTTTAAGTTTTGCTAGTCTTGATACCCATGGTAATGGGATTCTTTGAGTCCTCGTGGCTCACAGATTACTCGCCACCGATTGCGGTACAGGTTTGCGATGATCATGGCCAGAGGCGATGTTTGCTTGTGTTGGAGTTCTTCTTACGCTTCTTCTTGATCGGGGATAGGTTCGGTCGGCAGCTTTGGGCTAGCGAGGTGGATGTCGTTTGAGCTTACTGTTTATGTTTCATCCGTAGTTGGATGTTGATCTTGTATATGATGTTGGTGTATTCTTGTGGCACTTGCGCCTTTTGTATGTATCCCCATCTATTATGTAATGTTGATGTAATGATATCCACCTCATAAGCGTTTCCAATATCTTGGGTCTATCCTTGGTGGGACCTTGAGTTCCTTTTGGATAGGGTGCATATTAGGCGTGACAAGTTAGTATCGAGCCTCGACCGACCCTAGGGCCCCTTGATTGATCGTGTAGTTTGGCGTTGTTGAGTCTAGAGTAAAACTATTTTGGAGTCTAGTTATATCGGAGTAGGAATTCTTTTTACTCCTCAGCCCCTTAATCGCTCTGTTCAGGAATCTTGGCGTAGGTGTTTTGAATTACTCCTCTTCCCTTCAAAATTTTCTTTAGGTTCACATGATTGGTTTTCGGTAGTTGTTCCTCAGCTCTTTTGTCCGGTGCATTTCTCGTCAAGTCGACTCGAGCCTCTTCATCTTTGAGTTCAATCCTCGGTTGTTTTTTCCCACCGCCCTCCTTCTTCTTCTCGGAACGAGTCCGTGTCAGTATCCATCCTACTCGTGCGAAGTCTTTGCTTTCTTTCCTCCATGATTTCAACGGTGTTTTCTCTTCAAGATATTAAATCGTTTTCCCCTTAAAGTTGCCTTTGTTTTCCGCCCTCCACCCTTTTTCTTCCGGAGTTTGAGTCTGTTTCGACCATCAATTTCATTAAATGCGAGTCTCTTGATCTTCCCTCAATTATTTTAACCGGTGAATTTCTCTTTTGTTCGTCATTCTTCATCCCTTTCTTTTTCCGGTGCACTCAATTCAAGTTTTTCGGTTTATCATATTCTTTTCCTCGTAGTGTTCTCCTTGCTCGTTCGTCTCTGCTTGATTTATCCTTAGGAGTGTTTAAGTCATCTCGGAGATTAAATGCGTGTTCCAATTAATTGAGGCTGTCACCTCATTCAAATATTCCAGTTCTTCGGTGCATCATCTATCATTCAACATCCCTTTCCAGCGGTGTTTTTCTTTTTAGTGGGCCCTAACCCACAGGTTTTTCCCAGGATCTTACCTGACTCTTCTAATTTCCTCGGAGTTATTCTCAATTCTTTTCAAGTCTGACGTAAGAATGAATTTCATCAGTCAGATGCCTTTTCAAGATCGATTTCAAATCATTTCATTGTTGGCTCAACCTTTTCGTTTTTTTCATTCTTCTGGAGTACCTCAGTTATTTTGGTAGTGTTTCTCGTCATCATTTGAAGACCGAAGTAGAATTTCTCTTAAATCTTGTCCGTTCTCCCGGAGATTCATGGTGATAGCTCGATGTTATCCTATCTAATTGTTTTCGATCGTGCAATTCTTTTCATCCATCCGGAGTATTTCAGGAGTTGCTTTTCATTCCGTTTATCAGGAGGCCTCCATTTGAAGATTTCTTCGTTCCAAGTTTTCAACCGTTCATCTCAATATTATTCGGTTAGCTTCGTTCAAGTGTCCTGTAATCGGCTCGTGATTTCTTCATTCTCTTGTATCTAAATTCCCTCAAGTATCAACGTGCTTTTCTAAGTCTTCCGTGATTCATTCTCGTTAAATCGGTCATTCTTGATTTCTTACGGTGGTTAGTTCAAGATTCTTTTCTTTGATTATCATATTAATCCATTCGTTCTTTTCAACCTACCGGTGGTTCATGAAGACCTTCTCAAGTTTGCGCTATATCTTCTTAATCCTTTTCAAGAAGAATAAGTAGTATGTAAAATCCATTGCTTCTCATCAATTTAATTGGTGGAGGATAAGCATACAATAAATCTTATTCTTATTTCCTCAAGTTGATTAATTCCTTCCTTCGGAGTTTGTTTTTGAGAAATAAATTCTAGTTCCAAGTGTTTTAATCTTTTCTTGTCCGGAGTTCAAATTTCCTCGGCCATTTAATGGAACCTCCATCTAAATCATCATAAGGCTCATCTTATTCTTTCCATTCTTTATTTTATCTCATCATCCTTTTGTTACGGAGTTTTTCATGGTGGTTCTTCATGATTTAATTCATTCTTCAAGAGTTCATCAAGATTCTTGTCGGTGGAGTCAAGTATCTTTTCTTCTCGCGTCTTGAAGAGCAAATAATTCTTCATTTTCTTACGAAGTGAAGTTTTGCATTTTCGTCATTCTCAGCTATTTAATCTTTTCCACTTGTGGTCGGCGATCACCTCATAAGTTCTGAGATGTTATCCATAAGTCCACGACAAGCTTATTCTTTTCGTTGTTGATTTTCTCGACAACTCCGCTCAATCCTTCCTTCTAAGTTCTTTCCATTCATTTCTCTTTCAATTCTTTCCGGAGATTTTGTGTCATGTCTTCGTCAAGTGTCATTCCATCTTCTGAAGCTCATGTTCTATTCTTTCCTTGTTCAACCGGAGTGTTGCCTAAGTCCTTTCAATCTTATTCGTTTCTTTTCTCATTCTAACCACTCCGGTTAGAACGAGTGCTTTCATAGTCTTTCTGATTCCGTCAGCTTTTGATTCTCGTCATTCTCATCGTTCCTCTCTTCTTTTCGAGTGCTCTCGATTCCTTGCCTCTTCTATCTTGCGTTTCTTGTTTCACCTCACCCTTTTCCCTTCGTCTCGGTCCTAAGATCTCGGGGCGAGATCTCTTATTAGTGGAGGAGTGTTATGCGCCCGGATTCGATCGCCCGGTGTCGCGATTATTCGCCATCGTTGCCATGTCATGTGCTTGCGTGTTGCACTTTGCCATGTCATCATATGCATTTCATATCATGTCATCATATGCATTTCATATCATGTCATCATGTGCATTTCATTTTGCATACGTGTTCGTCTCATGCATCCGAGCATTTTCCCCGTTGTCCGTTTTGCAATCCGGCACTCCTATGTCTCCGGCCCCCTTTTACCTATTTTCATGTGCGGGTGTTAAGCGGTCTCGGAATGCCCGAGGTTTGTCAAGCGGCCTTGGTATAGCACCGGTGAACCGCCCGTCAAGTTCGTGCCATTTGGAGGTCGTTTGGTACTCAGCAGTTAACGGGTAACATGAAGCCTCTTTGTATTGCAGCCCAACACCCCTTCAAAGTGGCCCAAAACCCACCTAACTCCTCTCCCATGCTCTCGATCGTTCGATCACGATCGCGTGGCAACCGCACCTCATTTGGACTCTCTAGCTCCCTCTACCTATTTAAACACCCTCCTCCGAAATTCGGATCAATTCGCAGATGAAACCTAGCCCGCTCCCTCGCCTTGCCGGACATGTCCATCCCGCGGACATGTCCAGCCGCCATCGCCTCGGCCAATGAGCGCCCGCCACGTCGCTCCGGCCGCTCGCGCCCTCTCGCGCCGCCCGTGGCCCCACCACCGCGCCCGCCGCCCGGCCGTAGAGGCCCGGCGAAACCGCCCGCCCGATCCGCCTCCGCCGCCGCCCGCTCTCCGCGGCTCGGCCCCGCCTCGCCGGCGCCGCCCTCGGCCGCGAGCTCGCCGGCTGCAGCAGCCTCGCCGGACCCTCCCGGCCGCGCCTACGCCTCCGCCGCCCGCGGTCGCGCCGCCCGCATCGGCCCGAGCTGCCGCCCGCCGACCGCGCCGGCCTCCGCACCAACCTCCCGCGCCCGCCGACCTCGCCTCGCCGCCCCCTGACCCGCCGCCGCCCGCTTCCTCCGCCCGCGCCGCCTCCCTCCGGCGTCCCGGCGGATCCGGGGCGGACGGCGGATCCGCCTCCCCGGCGCGCCTCTCTTCTTCCCGGCCGCGCAGCCCGTCTCCGGCGAACTCCGGCGAGCCCGGCCCGATCGAATCCGTTGACTTTTTCCCGAGGTCCATAATTCCACTAAGTCCCCGAATTTGTTGCATATTTTGTTGCATTTTCGCATCATAACTCTGCATCCGTAGCTCCGTTTTGCGCGTGTAATATGTCAAAATGTTCGTCTCGAAGAGTAGATTATTTCATCTCATTGCATCATTTTCATTTGAGCTCATCTTGATGTCCGAAATGCTGTTGGAAGAGTGCTATGTGATGTTAGTTTCTGTTCTTAACAGAACTTGCACTTTGTCATTTTGCCATGATTGTTGTGTGCACCCTATGATCTTGAGTCCTACATGTGTTTTGTAATATGCCATGCCATCTTTCCAGGGGTGTATGCCATGTATTTTTGTGATCTATGTGGTGACTAGCACAAGCATGCAAAGTAAACTTCTGATGTTGTTGTTTTCAGCCCTGTTACTGCGATATTTTGATGCCATGTTAACTTGATGCTACCAAGAGATCCATGCATATTTTGAGATACTTCAGTAAGGATGTTTTGTTAAACATGTCTTGATCTATCCATCTGTGCCCTTGTTTGCAATTATGGAGTGCCATAGCTTGAGTCAATCGAGCTCTACTTTTGCTATAAAATGTTCCTGGCAGATTGTTTACAGGTTATTCAATTTTGCCAAGGTTGTTGTAGTTGATCCGTGCATGCTATGATGTTGTTCTTGCCATGTATAGCTTCTATGCCATGTCTTCTTACTGTTGGTAGCCTTGCCATGCCATGTATTGCTCTGTGGTGAGTGATTCAAGCTCACCAACATGCCTACTTATCGTTGTTCCTGCCATGTTCAAATCTGTAATATAACTTGCCATGTTTACATGGGTGCCATCATATTTTCTGATCCTTTTTGGCTTATGGTCAGTAAGGGACTTTTGTTCTATGCTATTAGTAGATTCATTTCATGCCTTTGTTTGCCATGATAAGTCCCTGTAGCATGCTGTTTGATAGCTCTAAACATTGCAACTTTGATGTTATTTACGCCAATGCACAAAACTGTTATTATTTGCAATCTTGCCATGTGTGTTTGAGCATGTTCTAGTTATTTCTGGAGATAGCTCAGTGTTCATGTTTTGTAATGCTTTACCTGTACATCATGCCCATGCCTTTTGTTATTGTGTTGAGGTCCTGTAGCATGTTGTTTTGATGCTTGCAATATGCCTAGTTGCTGTTTTGGGCAGATTGTTGTCATGACTTGTATTGTGTGTATGTGTTGAACCGTTGCTCCGTTTTGAGTGTGCTCTATATGAAACTTGCTTGATTTTGCATGTAGTTTCATATTATCATGTTGCATCTTTGTTTTGAGGTGTTTGTTTGATGTTTGTATGCATTTTGCATCAATGCCATGCTTATCTTGTTTTGCTCATATCTTCTAGGCCGTAGCTCCGAATCTAATGAACTTTATATGTAACTTGACTAGAATTTCGTGTAGATCATCGTGGTGCATCTTAACTTGCTGTTTAACAACTTGAACATAAGGTTTATTCAGATCTGGACCAATTTCGAAATTTGCATATGAGGGCTTACTAGGAATTGTTATATGTTGTTCCGGCCTCATTTAAACTTGCCTTGATGTGTTGCTCTTGTTTGCATCATCTCTTGCCATGAGTAGCCTCATCTAGATTTGTCATGCACCATGTTTGTTGTGCATCTTGTCATGTTCATGTGTGGTGTTTTTACTATGTTGTGTGCTTCTTCTTGTTAGTTCCTGTTTCGTTGCGATCGTGAGGATTCGTTCGTCTACGCTTGGCTCGGCTTCATCCGTTCGTCTTCTTCATGGACTCGTTCTTCTTCCTAGCGGGATTTCAGGCAAGATGACCGCTACCCTGGATCTCACTACTATCATTGCTATGCTAGTTGCTTCGTTCTTTCGCTATGCTGCGCTACCTATTACTGTTTATCAAGCCATCCCAAATTGCCATGTCGACCTCTAACCTTTTGCACCCTTCCTAGCAAACCGTTGTTTGGCTATGTTACCGATTTGCTCAGCCCTCTTATAGCATTGTTAGTTGCAGGTGAAGATGAAGTTTGTTCCTTGTTGGAACATGGAGATGTTGTTCCTTGTTGGAACATGTTTACTTGTTGGGATATCACAATATATCTTATTTAATTAATGCATCTATATACTTGGTAAAGGGTGGAAGGCTCGGCCTTATGCACAGTGTTTTGTTCCCTCTTGCCGCCCTAGTTTCCGTCATTTCGGTGTTATGTTCCCGGATTTTGCGTCCCTAACGCGGTCGGGTGATTTATAGGACCCCTTGACAGTTCGCTTTGAATAAGACTTTTCGGCAAGGCCCAACATTGGTTTTACCATTTGCCTCACCTACCCCTTTTTCCCATGGGTTTCGGGCCCAAGGGTCATCTTTATTTAGCCCCGGGCGGTGCTTCTCTAAGTGCTGGCTTTGAACAAAAGCTGCAGGGGCCCCTCGTGGCAACTTCGAGGTTTGGTTTTACTCGTAGGATGTCTCATCGGTGTTGCCACGAGCGAGATATGTGCAGCTCCTATCGGGATTGTCGGCGCATAGGCGGCTTTGCTGGTCTTGTTTTATTCTTTGTCGAAATGTCTTGTGGCAGGATTCGAGGCTGATCGGGTCTTCCGGGAGAAGAATATCCTTAGTTGATCGCGAGAGCTTATCATGGGCTAAGTTGGGACACCCTGCGGGTTTGAACTTTCGAAAGCCGTGCCCGCGGTTATGTGGCAGATGGGAATTTGTTAATATCCGGTTGTAGTAAACTTGAAGCAAACTCTTCTAAAATACACCAACCGTGTGCGTAACCGTGAGTGTCTCTTTTCGGGGTTGATCGAGAGGAGAACACGGTTTCTTGGGTTATGTATGACGTAAGTAGGAGTTCAGGATCACTTCTTGATCATTACTAGTTGACGACCGTTCCTTTGTTTCTCTTCTCGCTCTCATTTGCGTAAGTTAGCCACCATATATGCTTAGTCGCTGCTGCAACCTCCCCACTTTACCCCTTCCTTTCCTTTAAGTTTTGCTAGTCTTGATACCCATGGTAATGGGATTCTTTGAGTCCTCGTGGCTCACAGATTACTCGCCACCGATTGCGGTACAGGTTTGCGATGATCATGGCCTTGAGGCGATGTTTGCTTGTGTTGGAGTTCTTCTTACGCTTCTTCTTCTATCGGGGATAGGTTCGGTCGGCCTTTGGGCTAGCAGAGGTGGATGTCGTTTGAGCTTCATTTATGTTTCATCCGTAGTCGGATGTTGATCTTATATATGATGTTGGTGTATTCTTGTGGCACTTGTGCCTTTTGTATGTATCCCCATCTATTATGTAATGTTGATGTAATGATATCCACCTTGCAAAAGCGTTTCCAATATCTTGGGTCTATCCTTGGTGGGACCTTGAGTTCCTTTTGGATAGGGTCGCATATTAAGCGTGTTCGATTCCCCAATCATCGACAGCGTGCAAGTCACGGGACCCTCATCGGCGGCGGGCGGGGCTCATCGTCTGTCCGTAGAGACATTCAACAATCTCCAAGTGCCTTACAATCAGCTTGACCAACCAAGCCTTTCTCCGGAGTCACCGATGGCTCCACGGTTCCGATTAGGCAGGTCCGCCTCCTGTCACCTTCGGAACCGCGACAACTTCCGCACCAGAGCTCATCGACTTTGATGTTGCCCACATTAGCTTTGCCATACAATGCCATCCTCGGGTACCCAGCTCGGCCAAGTTCATGGCCTTGACCCATCACGGCTACAACATCCTCAAGATGCCGAGAAGCGGCGGAGTCATCACGGTGCCTTGTGAAGAGAGAGGCGCGATGTGCTCCACAGGCGAGCCTTTCAACCGCATCACTTGAAGACCAGATCGTAGGGCGTAAGGCTCCCGAGACCGCTCTCAAGAAGAAGAAGACATCGCCGGGACCGACCCCTCGGGGCGGGCCCCTCGAGTCGCGCCTGCCCGGGGCACCTCCTCCTGTCGCATAGGAAGGCAGCGCGGCGCCCTCCTCAAGCAAGGCTCGGGGCTCTCTCTGGAGGCCACCGACCTTGCTAAGATCCTGAGGGGCGCTTGGGCACCACTTGGGCGTGTTTCAAAGCACGTTTCCCTCGAGGAAGGAGCAAGGCAAGGAGGGCCAAACCCTCGGGGAGTTAAATCAATCGAGATCACGCGGGAGTTGCGAGTCAAGAGTGGTGAGTGGCAGCCGCCGCTTACCGCCGTAGCTCCCCATCCGAGGCGAGATGGTGGGCTGCGCGTCTACATCGACATCGAGGGCTCAACAGAGCCGCCTCTCGAGGCGCTTACGGCCCTCACGCGTGGGGCGCTGCGAAAACCCACCCACGGCTACATTCGCGTGCCCTATGGCAAGCGAGCAGCGGCCGCCCGTACCAGCGCCTCATGGGGAGCATCACGGAGGCTCAAGAGGCGAGGCGTTCGCGATCTGGCGAGATGGAGATGGTCCACGAGCCACCAGCGCCTCCGGAGCCTCCGAGGCTCTGGGCACGAGGCTCGTGAAAATTAACTTCCGCAGCCCGGCGTCCGCTGCTTCAACATCGCCGTCCTCAACGTTATCGGTGACATCGTTCAAGTTTCATTTCCAGGTGAGGCGCCCCAGGCTGCATCATTCCCGAGCAGCGTGGGTCGTCCTGCGGCATGTATCCTTTACTTCATGTTCCTAGCTTACTTTGTTGGGGCGCCCCTCGGGATGCATCATCCCCAAGTCGCTCGGGCGGACCAAGCGGCATGTACCCCTCTTCGTTTATTTTGGGTCATCGTTAGACCCATCATGATTGTTATTTGATGCATGTCTCGGAACCCTTCTTCCTTCATGTCGGCGCTTGCGCGCTAAAGGGGGTACTGAGCATCGCGACTCATAGGCTCAAGCGGCTCTCGGCCCTCACCCTCAGCCTTGTCCATGGCATCGCGACACAGCATACCAGCGATGGCTGAGACTTCGCTCGAGGCAGGACGGGGCGTGGGCGTCGGCATCTAACCAAATTTGCAGGAACACATCACAAGTTAAGGCCCGGTGCGGGCGCAACCTGCCTTGAGTAGGGCCCGTGAGTCCAGCTGGCTCACGGGTGCCCAGATACCCTCGTCGAGGCCCTACCGTGCCAGCCACGTGTCGAGGCAGGCTGCCTGCGCCTCGGGGCTCCTCCGGAGGAGCCCCTCCACGCACCGATGGAAGCACCATGCTCCGCTGGCTGGCGACACTGCCGAGGCGGTTATGCCCGTACACATCAGGGCGCTATGCTCGCGTTGGTGATAAACAAGCGAGGTGGCCCCGGCGCATCAACCTCGAGGCCGAGCTCGGTGTCTAGCCTCATCCATAACACCTCCCCTCGGGAGTGCCGCCTGAGGGGCTGGGCACGAGGGCTACGCCTAGGTCACGCCCAGACGCCGCCACCCAGCCAGGCCCCTCGGGCCTGGTTACGTCTGCGTCTCTCCTGGCCGGAGCCAAAGTGCGAAGGCTGTTTGGCGTCGAGGGACTCTGATATCGCGACTCGAGGAGCCTAGCTGTCACGTAGCCCCTCACTCCTTAGTTCCGAAAGGCTAGCGGCGGTTGAGGTATCTTGTGAGGCCGGGCTCTGCGGGCGTAGAATGGTAGATTCACCCACATCTCACCTCCCTACTTGCTGTTAAATGCGCCAGGGGACTCTGAGCATCGCGACTCGAAACCCTAACATCACGTAGCCCCTCACTCCTTGGTCTGTCACGGTTTCGGTCGGGGCTAGCAGCCGGTGAGGTATCTTGTGGGGCAGGGCTCTGCCGGCATAGAACATAAGCAAGTAGGAAGGAAGCGCAAATCTCAAGGAATTTAAAGCAAACATTACAGTCCATAACTGTTATCCACAACACCAAGCATAAGTTTAAATGCCTCCCGAGGCATGATGCATGTTCGAGAAGCGAGCAGGAGCCTAGCAGGTCACTTGTTGTAGCAGACTGCTGCGGAGGCCAGTTTCGCCTCGTGAAGCCTCGGGACCCGGCAGCGCCAGCCGGGTTGGTCTTTGAAGGACCGGAACCGACAATGAGCCTCCGCTCGACCCTTCACTGACCTCGGCGGCAGCGCAAGCTCGCCCTTCGGCTGGCTCAAGCAAGCTGTCGAGTCGGCGTCGGGATCGCGAGGTAGGCGTGGTAAGGACCCGCGTCAGTCTGAAGAGCGGGACCGCAGCGCCTCGGCCTCGGCCGTAGGGCCAAGGCCAAGGTGACATCTTCAAGGCGCGGATCGGAAGGAAGCAGCTTGGCGGGGCCGTCCTCGGCGCCCGGCCAGCCAGAGCTTTCGGGCCGCTGTCATCGCGACCTCGGCAAGGTGCGAGCCTTCACCTCCATCTCTGTGAAGGCCTCGCGGTCCTCGGCAGAACCAGCGCCTTGCCGTCAGCTCGACCTTCTTCGCCTCCAACTCCTGCTCCAGCGCACCCAGGCGGTCCACGGCGCTGTTAAGCTGGCGTCCGGTCCTTAGCGGCCGCCTCGTGAGCCTTCATGTCTTCCTCATTCTCTTGGCAAATCACGGGCCTCCTTGGCAAGCTGGTCCCTTGAGCCTGCAGCTCGCTCTCCAGGCGCCTTGCAGCGACCTCGGACATCGGCTACCTCCCCCAAAGCGGCGTCGCGAGCAGCCTCGCCCCCAGGGCGGCCTGCTTCTCCTCGTCACAAGCCGTCGAGGCTGAACCAGCGCCCGCTTTCGAATCGAAGTGTCAGGCGAATCAGGCGAGGCCAGCTCAAGCGCCCAGCCACCAGCGAGGTCGGCGCCAGAAGATCTTACGCGGCCGGTCAATTCAGCAGCAGCCACGATCCGGGGCCGGTGGGAGGTGGAGAAATATCGATTCTTTGGAGTAGGAGGAAGGGCGGCAGCGTAACCACGAGTATCTGGCCGAAACACTTTCGCCCCAACAGCTATGGCGGGGGCATCGAGCAAGATACCTCGGGAGTCGCTTGGGCCATAGAGGCTGAGCTCGTCCCAGCCAGCTCCGCCGAGCCTCGCGAGATGACCGGGCAGGGAGGCCCGTGTCTTGCCGTCGCCTTCGCCAGCGGGCGGCGCTGCCCAGGCGGAGCCTCGGGAGCTCCCTTGACTTCTTCGCCCGCGGCGCAGCCTAACCAAGAGATCTGGATATGTAAGCCTCAGCGACAAAGCAAGGAATAAAACAGGAATCAAGCACTTCTGGTCGCCGCTCGCGAGCTCGAGCAACCTCGGCCATACTTGAAGCCCGAGGCCGGCTGCGGGGATCAGCCTCAAGAGGCCGGGAGGCGGGAGAGGCACGTCTGCGGATCGCCTCGGGCAGGGGCAGACCAGCGAGACTAGCCCAGTCCGTCCTTTTTGAGGATCGAGGCAAGCTCTCGCCGCCCCGCTCGTCGCCATCCTCGTCGTCGTTGCTCGGCAAGAGGCGGAGAGCGCGGGACCTGCGCTGGGGGAGGGGCGCTCTTGACTCCCCATCGGTCACCTCGGAGTCAGGCCCCGCTTCCCGCTCCTCTTCTTCCTCCTCTTCGCTGGAGTCGCCGGAGGACACGTTCACCGTCTCGGGGCGCGGGTCCTCGGGAACCTCCAGCAGAGCGCAGGCCCGTCCCCATTGAAAGCGGGCATGGATTCCACCTTGCTCCCAATCATCTCGAAGAGCAGGGGGCAGGGCGCCCTCCAGCCTCGCCACGTCTCCCCGACCAAAGATTTGAGGACCCGCGGCCAGATCTTCGTTAGCCAAGGCTGCGGGGCTCGGCGGGGCCTCCACAGTGAGCAATCTTGGCAAGCGGGGCCACGATGCTCAGGGAACTCCCTCGGGAAGCGAAGCACCAGTCAACCGCCCGCCGCCATGTTGCTCGTGGCGGGAAGGAAGGAAGTCATCGTGGCGAAGTGCAGCGGCGCCATGTCTTGCTAGAACGCAGCGGTCGAAATAGATCTGGAGATTTGAGGCGGGAAGGAAAGGCGCGAAAGGGGATCTGGGCAATGACCGGAGGAGACGAGGGAAGCAAAGCCTAGACAGACGTCGCTCTTTTGTCGATTCGCGCAATTGCTAAGGCGCCCACGTCCAACCAACCGCCACGCGGCGCCTAAGGCCGCAAGCTGTTAGGGCCCTTGGCGCCGCGCCCCCGCCGGCTTCTGCTCTCGGCCAAGTCGGTAGCGCCTTGGGCCGGGGGCTACTCGGCATTCTTGGAGCAGGGGTACCAGACTTGCACTGCGGCTTGCGGCGTGGCTCAAGGGTGGCCCAACATGGCCCATCTTCATCGGCACAAGCTCAAGACCCTCGCGAGGCCAAGCCTCATGAGGCGGACGACGGAAGCTTCCTCGAGCCGCGGCCTCACCGGGCTGGCTCGCGAGGCGGAGAGATCAAGCGGGGTACCTCACGAGGTGCCCATGGCGCAAGCCATGGTGCAAAGGGGCAAGTGCAGGCAAGAGCATCAAGCAAAGGCATCCATTACGATGCAACAAGACCAAGACCATCATAGCGGCGGGAAGGAAGTCATCGTGGAGCCCAAGCTGGCGTGCCACGAGCCTTTGACGGCGAGGACCAACTTTAGTCGGGATAAGTGTACTAGATGTTCCCCTTCAAAATGGCCAATTGTTGGCGCCCTTCCGCTCAATAATTGGGAAGAGGCCAGGGCCTTTGCCTATAAATAGGACTAGCCTCCCACGGGGTGGGGATCCGGAATCGAAGAGGATCCGGCACCTTGAATCAGCGAGAGAAGGCGGTGAACTCCCCTAGCAGTTCATCGCTTTTGCCAGAATAGACCCTCATGAGGCTGTTCTTCCTTGTATTGTTCATCATCAGCCCAGAGGCAATCCACCACACCACACCTTTGGGTAGGGTGTTACACCACAATGGTGGCCCGAACGATATAAACCTGTGTCTCTTGTGCTGTTCCTTTCATAGTTTATATCTTAGCGAGGCGGCGAGTGCGGTAGGTAGAGGCGATGTCGGCGTTACAGGGCAGGGGTCCCAGACTTGCACACTGCGGCCTGCGGCTTAGCTCAAGGGGCCCATCGCGGCCCATCTTCATCAACACAAGCTCAAGACCCTCGCGAGGCCAAGCCTCATGAGGTGGGCGACAGAGGGGCTTCCTCGAGCCACGGCCTCATCAGGCTGGCTCACGAGGCGGAGAGATCAAGCGGGGTACCTCACGAGGTGCCCATGGCATAAGCCATGGCGACCAAGGGCGCCAGTGAGGCGCCAGCCAGCGATGTCCTCCTTTCCTCTTTGGTGCAAAGGGAGCAAGCGCGGCGAGAACATCAAGCAAAGCGTCCATTTGATTGCAACAAGACCAAGACCAATAGCGGTAGGAAGGAAGTCATTGTGGAGCCCAAGCGGTGTCACCACGAGCCTTTGTGACGAGGACCAACTTTAGTCGGGATAAGTGTACGGATGTTCCCCTTCAAAATGGCCAATTGTTGGCGCCCTTCCCACTCAATATTTGGGAAGAGGCCCAGGGCCATTGCCTATAAATAGGACTAGCCACCCACAGGGTAAAAAAACGGGAATGAGCAGAGAGAGAAAGAGGGACTGAACTCCTCCTAGCAGTTCATCCCTCCGGCCAAGAACAGACCCTCGCGAGGCTGTTCTTCCTTGTATTGTTCATCACCATCAGCCCAAGAGGCAATCCACCACACCACAAACTAGAGTAGGGTATTACACCACAATGGTGGCCTGAACTAGTATAAACCTTGTGTCTCTTGTACTGTTCCTTTGGTAGTTTAGATCCTAGCAAGGCGGCGGGGTGCAGGTAGGTAGAGGGCGAGATTTCCGCGCGCACCCAAGTGTTCGAACCTCAAGGGTCTGCCGGAACCCAAAATCCGACATTTGGCGCGCCAGGTAGAGGTGTGCCGGAGTTTCCCGTCCGCCACCGCCGCGACCCGCCTCGCGATGAGCAGCGCGCCGCCCGCTCCGGCCGCCCGGCGCCCGGTGCGAGGGCCGAGGCTTCGAGCCTGGCCCGGCCTTACTGCAGTGCGGTGGCGGACAAGTTCAAGCCGCCCGCCCGCCCGCGCTTCTTCAACAGCATAACCGATCCGATAGCCTTCTGATGGCGTCAGGAGGCCGTCCTCGGCTGGAGGTGATGGCGGGGTCATGGCCAGCTGGCTCCCCATAGCCCTCACCGGCGCTCACTTGCAGCGTGGCTGCTCCACCTTCCGGCAGCCTCCGTGGCCTCTTAGGAAAACTCATGGCCTCTTCCTCCTCACCACGCTGCACCAGCTCCCCGTCGTCGCGGCCCTCTGGGCGGCTGTGGCGCCGCCCTCAAGTCACCACGTCAAGCCGTTCGTCCGAGCGGGTCAGCGCCATCTCCACGCAGCGAGGCCCCCGGGGCTGGTGGCGCCAAGGCGATCGACCTTCAGCTCGGAAGACCACCCTCCAACTCAGCCTGCTGGTGCGCTCCCCATGCTTGTGCACCCACCATCTGCCAGTGGCCGTCACTGAGACTCTCATCGGCGGCGGCGGGCCTCAGCGTGCTCTCGGTGAGGCCTTCAACCTCCTCTGCATGCAGGGGCGGCTGCAGCCCGCCCGGCCTTTCTTGGGCGTCGGGGCAGGTCATCCAGCTCCTTGGGACAGATCTAGCTCCGGTAACTTTGGCACCTCGACAACTTCCGCGCGGAGCAGGTCGATTTGACATCGCCCCATCGGCCTCCCCTAGCGCCATCCTCGGCTACCCAGCAGCCCGGTTCATGGCGCGACTCACCCGACATACAACCTCATGAAGATGCACAGGAGCAGCGGTGTCCTCACCGTGCCGGGGACACCGGAGGCAGCTGCGCGTGCTCAGCTTCGCCTTCAAGGCGGCGGCGGCAGCGCAACCGCCCGGCGCGAGACCCCCAGCCCAAGGGCTGCACCAACCAGAAAAACAGTTGTTCACCCAAGACAAAGCGAGACCAAGCAAATACCCGTCGGCGAGGGCGGGTCCGCAACGCCACCTTCACCATAAGCGCCAACCTCGAGCCCGGCGGGAGGAGGCCACTGGTCAAGTTCCTAAGCGCAAACAAGAAGGTATTTGCACAGGGGCCCGATCGGTTGGCGAGGGATCCCTAGAGGCGTGTCGAGCATCACCTCCACGTATGCCCCAACATCGCCCGTAAAGCGAAGCGAGCGGCAGTCCGCGAAGCAAGCCTTCATCATCTGGGAGACCATAAACTAGAAGCCGGCTGGGGTCATTAGCGAGATCTGGTACCGGTTGGTTGGCCAACCACAGCCGTTGTACCAAAGAAGGGAGGAAGGAGTGCATGTGTGTCGACTTCACCAACCTCAACAAGGCATGCCCGCAAGATCCGTTCCGCTTCCTGCATCGACCGGATCGTCGATTCCACCGCTGAGTGCGACCTGTTGTGCTTCTTGGATGCCTTCTCCGGGTATCACTAGATCAAGATGGCGGTAGAGGGCGTGGAGAAGGCGGCCTTCGACCCGTGCGGGGTGTCTGCTACGTGCATGCCATTTGGGCTCCATAGCGCTGGGGCGACCTTCCGGTGGTGATGCACATCACCTTGGGTCCGCAGCTCGGGAAGAATGTTGAGGCTTCGTCGATGGCGTTGTGGTGAAGTCTCGGGAGGCGAACCACGATACAAGACACGGAGAAACCTTCACGAGCCTCGGCCTGGCGAACCTCTGGCTCAACCGAATGTGTGTTTGGAGTCCCCTCGGGCAAGCTCTTGGGCTTCCTCGTATCCCACCGAGGCATCGAGGCTAACCGAGAAAAGGTCAAGGCGGTCGAGGACATGAGCCCGCCAAGACCCTCGGGAAAATCAGAAGCTCACTTGGCGTGGCTGCTGCTTGGCGCTTCATCTCCAAGTTGAAACAGCGCTGCCTTTCTTTCAGCTAATGAAGAAAAAGGGCCCTTTGAATGGGTGAAGAGGTGACAAAGGCGTTCCAAGATCTCAAGAGTACTGACCAGCCCTCCGGTCATGGTGGCCCCACGCCCTTGAGCCCTGGCGCTCTACCTCGCCACCACTCCCTACTCCTTGGCGTAGCCTGGTGGCGGTTAGGGAAAGCGTCAGACCAAAGCCACAGCAGCAGCCAGGTCAAGGCCAGCGGGAACAAGGAAGACCCACGAAACCACTACCACGGTGAGAAGGCTCGGCCGCCCTGAAACCACGCTGGAAATGGAAGGTCCCTCCCGGACTACCGACCTCTGGAGGCCCCATCACCTCGGGGCGCCACGGTCCCGGGCGCCAGTAATCTTGGCGCTCCACGTTGAGCACCAGTATGCCCGTCGGCATGGTGCTGCGGGGCGCAAGAAGCGGTACCCCATGCCTCGAAACTCCTCCTCGCGCTATTGGTGGCCTCACGCAAGCTGCGGCACTATTTTCAGGTCACCCCATCAAGGTCATCTCAGCATACCCCTTGGAAAGGGTGCTCGAGAACCCTAACTCAGCGGAAGGGTCGCTGAGTGGAACATTGAACTGGCGTTTCAGCTCGAATTCAGCGACCGAGTCATCAAGGGGCGCGTTAAGCGAACCGTGGCAGAATGGACGGAGGCACCGGGCCTCAAGGCCAACGAGGATCGGTCCCTCTCTCCGGGAAGTGAAGCGCCAGAAGGCTGGGTCATGTACTTCGATGGGGCGTTCTCTAGGCATGGCGCCGGGGCTGGGGCGGTGCTCATATCTCCCACTCAGGACAAGCTCTACTACGCTGTGCAGCTCTGTTTCCAGCAAGGTGAAAAGGTCTCCAGCAACATAGCGGAGTATGAAGGTCTAATAGCGGGTTTGAAAGCCGCAAATGCCCTAGGGGTGAAGCGCCTTACCATCAAGGGCGATTCGCAGCTCCTTGTCAATTTCTCCAACAAGGTATACGAGCCAAAAGATGAGCACATGGAAGCCTACCTTGCGGAGTCCGCTGGATGGAGAAGCAGTTACGGGGTTGGAGTTGCGGCATGTGCCCGTGGCACCAATCGAGAGGCCGGCGACGCCGCCAAGCGAGCATCAGCGGTTACCTCGGGGCTGGCGTGTTAGAGGCGGCTTTCAAGCCCTCCGCCATGCCATCACTTTCAAACCACGGCGCAGCCTCGGGAGAACTCCCGGCCACATGCCTCGAGGCCCGATGCGTGGCCCAGCCTCGAGAACACGCCTTTGCTCGGCGATGGAACCTTAGGAGGGTGCTGGATCACGAGCTCGGAGCTACTTAGCATAAGGACCCTGCCGAGAAGGAGGAGGAAGCGGGCGTGGCGCGGCAAGCCACGGCGTCTTGCATCGAGGATGGAGAGCTCTATCGGGCGACGAATGATGTGGCACTTCTGCTGCATCTCCGAGGAGCAAGGAAAAATTGCTAAGCGGATATACAGCGGAGGCATGGGCATCACTCGTCATCCACGAACCCTCGTGGGCAAGGCATTCGGGCGGTTTCTATTGGCCCTCTGCGCTCAACGACGCCGTAGAACTAGTGAAGGCTTGCGAAGCCTGCCATTTCCATGCCAAGCAGATCCATCAGCCGGCAGGAGGCCTACAAACTATACCCCTCTCGTGGCCATTCACAGTCTGGGTGCTGGATATCCTGGTCCCGTTCCTCGGGCGCGAGGCTATCGCTACCTCTCGTTGCCGTGGACAAGTTCACCAAGTGGGCTGAAGTGGAAGCCGTCCGCACCATCCCGGAGTTCTGCGGTCAAGTTAAATAAAGGGCCTCGTGAGCGGTTCGAGTGCGAACGCATCATCACCGACAGCGGTTCGCGATTCACGATAACCTCTTCAAAACATACTATGCTAACACAGGAGCGCATATATACTACGCTTGATGGCGCACCCGAAGCAGCGGCAGCCGAAGGTCGAGGGCCTCAAAACCAGAATATTCAAGAAAGCGGGAGGCTGCGGCGGGGGTTGGTGCGGCGAGCTTCAGCTGTGTTGTGGTCCATCCGCATGACCACAACCAAGCCAAATGGAGACCCGTTCTTCCTGGTCTATGGAGCGAAGCGGTCCTTCCTCCACGAGTCCGGCGTCGTTCCGCCGCAGGTCACAGTGTTCGACGGTAGCGGCGGGGCGCCATGCGAGGATGGATCTCGTCTTTGGGGAAGGCGCCGTCGAGCTGCGTTGCGAGCAGCAAAGGTACCAACAAGCACTGCGGCGATACCACTACCGCAACATCCGCCCCGGAACTCTCGGTAGGGGACCTCGTGCTCGGCGGGTTCTCTCGGGGAGGTGTTGCATAAGCTCTCTCCCATGTGGGAGGGCCCGTTCAAGGTTGTTCATGTTTCCGGGCCCGACTTGGCTTGGAGACTCGGGAGAGGTGCCAGTCGAGCGCGTGGAACATCCAGCACCTCCGGAGGTTTACCTGAAAGGCCCGAGCACATGAAGAAGGCGAATGCTGTGAAGCTGTCATTTTGGAAAAGGCCCGAGCACATGAAGAAGCGAATGCACATGAAGCTGTCTTTTGGAAAAGGCCCGAGGCACATGAAGCTGTCCTTTTGGAAAGGCCCGAGCTTGTGAAGAAAGCGAATGCACATGAAGCTGTCTTTTGGAAGAGGCCAGGCGTGTGAAGAAGGCGAATGCACGTGAAGCTGTCTTTTGGAAAGGCCCGAGGCACATGAAGAAGGCGAATGCACATGAAGCTGTCTTTTGGAAAGGCCCGAGCACATGAAGAAGGCGAATGCACATGAAGCTGTCTTTTGGAAAGGCCCGAGCACATGAAGAAGGCGAATGCTGTGAAGCTGTCTTTTGGAAAGGCCCGGGCACATGAAGAGGGCCAATGCCCGTGAAGCTTGCTTCCCTCAAGAAAGGCCGGAGCACATGAAGAAGGCCAGCGCTGTGAAGCTTCGCCGCCGTGACACTCTCACGTAATAATGAGTTGGGGCTGTACCGCCCGGAGTCTCAGGGCGCCGTCCTCGGGCCTGGGGCTCCCTCCCACGCCAGTGGCAGCACTTAGCTCAGCTAGTGAGAAGGCGCCGAAGACTAGATTAGGTCTGGGCGGGCTTTTCATTTGCTTTCTGCAGTTGGCTTGTTCATTCTCATTTGAAGTTTTATCGAAGCTGTTGTCGTTTTTGACTTGTGGCTCTTCGACCTCTCGCCCTCTTACCTCGATTTCTCTCGCGCAAGGTCTCGCGAGAACAACTGGCGTCCTGCAGTGTTCTTTGCCCTTATTGTTCGAGGTTTGCCCACCCGGGTCCACTACAGGAGCACCCCTCCAGTCCACGCCCCACAGGCACCGCGACACGAACAGGGACCTGGGTTGGTCGCCTCCACAGTGAGGCAGGGAGCTACCTCTCGGACTAACTTCGCGGGACATGAAGGCGTTCGGCGAGGACTCGACCACAGGGAGCGAGGGCGGGCAGGCGCCCAGAGCTAAGTAATTTCTGGCGGCGTGTAGCACAAGGGCATAATACCGAGATAGCGAAACAATCGATAATTAACAGCAATAGTCCAAGCACGCCCATGCAGGATCCCTATGCTATTGTTTCTTTCTTGCGAGGAAAAGGAAAAAGAACAAGCAGTGCGGCTCGCTGACACCAACTCGTGGGGGAGACTCGAACTGCCTCCGGAGCTCAGGCGGACTCCCTCTCACGCTTCACCGGGGCAAGACGGCGGGCGGACTCGCTACCTCCCTCCAGGCCCGGCGTGGTGCCCAGAGGCTGGTCGCGACCACCATTTGGAGGAGCCGCTGCCCGAAGAGCCGTCGAAACTCGGCAGGCCCAGGCGTCGCCGACCACCTTGTATGTGTCGTCTTCATCGTCGCTGAGGGCTGAACCAGCAGCCCACAGTCATCGTTCTCGAGGCAGCACCAGTGGCGACCATCTTCCCGAACACCCTCATGTAGAGGTGGCATCGCCGTCGAACTTGAAGTGCAGGGTGCATCGCCCGGCTCGGACCCAGCGCCGCAGGCAAGCGTTGCCGGCCAGCGGGCGAGGGCGAGGCTCCCGGCTGCGAGACCTCAGTGAAGCCAGGGAGGCCAGCTGCAGCAACCATCCGCTGAAGCGAGGCCGCCCGGGGCACCGGCGGAAGCTCACCTAGGAGGCGAGGAAGGCTGGAGCGGGTGCGGTCGGCTCCGCTAACCACCTGTGAACTCCGGCAGCACCTCTGCCGAGTGGAGCAGCGACCTAGGGGTGCGTGCGGCGTGCTACACCCGGCAGCGACTGCCGCCCGCCACCAGCGGAGATCACCTCCACGACCGTGAGGAGCCACCATGGGAGCCACAGGGTGTTTGCGAGGACTGCCTCGACCGCGCTTGGGCGGGGGAGAGTCAGGCCCCACCTGGCGAGCCTTCCCCTTCTCTGCAGCCGAGAACCTCTTCGGCGGAGCCATGGAGAAGCAAGAAGGAGATGGACTAGAAGGGCAGGCGCCGTCCCGTACTTATAGCCGGGGAAGGCCAACCGCCGACCTCCACGACCGCAGGCAATCATGACCCGCTTTGCATGCAGAGACTTGTCAATTCGTGCAGTTGCCGAGGCGTCGTGGGGAAGTGGAGCATACGTCCAATCAACCGCCACCTTGGCGCCCAAAACCGCAGGCTGTTAGGGCCAGCGCCGCGCCTGCCCCTTCGCCTCTCTGCTCGGCCAAGTCGGGCGCGCCTTGGGCAGGGGGCTCTTGTCGGCGTTATGGGAAAGGGGGCCCATCACGGCCCATCTTCATCAACACAAGCTCAAGACCCTCGCGAGGCCAAGCCTCATGAGGTGGATGACGAGGAGCTTCCTCATGCAGCCTCATCGGTGGCTCACGAGGCGGAGAGATCAAGCAGGGTACCTCACGAGGTGCCCATGATGCAACCATGACAACCAAAGGCGCCCGGTGAGGCGCCAACCCATGCATGTCCTCCTTTCCTCTTTGGTGCAAAGGGAGCAAGCGCAGGCGAGAGCATTAAGCAAAGGCGTCCATTTCGGTGCAACAAGACCAAGACCAACCCAACGACACGAAGTCATTGTGGAGCCCAAGCCGGCGTCACCACCAGAGCCTTTGACAGGCGAGGACCAACTTTAGGTAGGATAAGTGTACCATATGTTCCCCTTCAAAATGGCCAATTGTTGGCGCCCTTCCCGCTCAATATTTGGGAAGAGGCCCAGGGCCTTTGCCTATAAATAGGACTACCACCCACAGGGTAAAAAAATCGGGAATGAGCAGAGAGAGAAAGAGGGACTGAACTCCTCCTAGCAGTTCATCCCTCCGGCCAAGAACAGACCCTCGCGAGGCTGTTCTTCCTTGTATTGTTCATCACCATCAGCCCAAGAGGCAATCCACCACACCACAAACTAGAGTAGGGTATTACACCACAATGGTGGCCCGAACTAGTATAAACCTTGTGTATCTTGTAATGCTCCTTTGGTAGTTTAGATCCTAGCGAGGCGGCGGGGTCCAGGTAGGTAGAGGGCGAGATTTCCGCGCGCACCCCAGTGTTCGAACCTCAAGGGTCTGCCGGAACCCGAAATCCGACAGGCGAGATCTCCGCACGCACCCCGGTGTTCGAACCTAGAGGGTCTGCCGGAACCCGAAATCCGACAGGGTTTATGATCAAGATTATCTATGAACAATATTTGAATCTTTTCTAAATTCTTTTATGTATGATTGGTTATCTTTGCAAGTCTCTTTGAATTATCAGTTTGGTTTGGCCTACTAGGTTGATCTTTCTTGCAATGGGAGAAGTGCTTAGCTTTGGGTTCAATCTTGCGGTGTCCTTTCCCGGTGTGATGGGGGCAGCAAAACACGTATTGTATTGTTGCCATCGAGGATAACAAGATGGGGTTTTATCATATTGCATGAATTTATCCCTCTACATCATGTCATTTTGCTTAAAGCGTTACTCTGTTTTCTTGAACTTAATACTCTAGATGCATCTTTGGATAGCGGTCGATGAGTGGAGTAATAGTAGTAGATGCAGGTGGAGTCGGTCTACTTGTCTCGGACGTGATGCGTATATACATGATCATACCTAGATATTCTCATAACTATGCTCAATTCTATCAATTGCTCAACAGTAATTCGTCCACCCACCGTAAAATATTTATGCTCTGTAGAGAAGCCACTAGTGAAACCTATAGCCCCAGGGTCTATCTTCATCGTATTAATCTTCCAACACTTACTTATTATCTTTGCTTTTTTACTTTGCTTTTATTTTACTTTGCATCTTTATCACAAAAATACCAAAAATATTATCCTATCATATCTATCAGATCTCACTCTCGTAAGTGACCGTGAAGGGATTGACAACCCCTTTTCGCATTGGTTGCAAGGAGTTATTTGTTTTGTGCAGGTACGAGGGACTCGCGTGTAGCCTCCTACTGGATTGATACCTTGGTTCTCAAAAACTGAGGGAAATACTTACGCTACTGTGCTGCATCACCCTTTCCTCTTCAAGGAAATCCAGCGATGCTCAAGAGGTAGCAGGCACGGAGGGACCAGCCTCGTGAGATCGCCCTCAAAGCAACGCCGGTCTTTCCCCCACTTGCCGCCACCAGAAGGAGCAGCGACCACCATCGGGGCCAGCGGGATGGGGGCTTCCGAGAAACGCGTGCAATCGCTTTGCATCTTAGGCGGCGCCCAGGCCCAGCCTCTCGGCGCATCTTCAAGCAGTTAAGCTCATGAGGTGAACACAGTGCGATCGTCTCAACGTATCTATAATTTTGATTGTTCCATGCTATTATATTACCCCTTTTGGATGTTTATGGGCTTTATTTTACACATTTATATCATTTTGGGACTAACCTACTAACAGGAGGCCCAACCCATATTGCTGTTTTTTGCCTATTTCAGTATTTGAAGAAAAGGAATATCAAGCGAGTCCAAATGGAATGAAACCTTGGGGCGTGATTTTTGGAGCGAACGTGATCGAAGGAACTTGGAGTGCAAGTCAATAAGCTTCAAGGAAGCCCACGAGATAGGAGGCCGCCCCCTGGGCGCACCCCTGTCTCGTGGGCCCCTCGGCGACCACCGACGTACTTCTTCCTCCTATATATACCTCATGCCCGAAAACATCCAGGGCACCACGAAACACAATTTCCACCGCCGTAACCTACGTATCCATGAGATCTCATCTTGGAGCCTTGGCAGCACTTTCTGGGAGGGAATCAACCATGGAGGCCTCTACATCAACATCCTTGCCCCTCCGATGAGTTGTGAGTAGTTTACCACAGACCTCTGGGTCCATAGTTATTAGCTAGATGGCTTCTTCTCTCTTTTGGATCTCAATACAATGTTCTCCCCTCTCTTGTGGAGATCTATTCGATGTAAACTCTTTTTGTGGTGTGTTTGTCGAGATCCGATGAATTGTGGGTTTATGATCAAGTTTATCTATGAATAATATTTGAATCTTCTCTGAATTCTTTTATGTATGATTGAGTTATCTTTGCAAGTCTCTTGAATTATCAGTTTAGTTTGGCCTACTAGATTGGTCTTTCTTGCCATGGGAGAAGTGCTTAGCTTTGGGTTCAATCTTGCGGTGTCCTTACCCGATGTGGAAAGGGTTGCAAGGCACGTATTGTATTGTTGCCATCGAGGATAACAAGATGGGGTTTATATCATATTGCATGAGTTTATCCCTCTACATCATGTCATCTTGCTTAATCGTTACTCTGTTCTTATGAACTTAATACTCTAGATGCATCTTTGGATAGCGGTCGATGTGTGGAGTAATAGTAGTAGATGCAGGCAGAGTCGGTCTACTTGTTATGGACGTGATGCCTATATACATGATCATGCCTAGATAATCTCATAACTATAAGCTTTTCTATCAATTGCTCGACAGTAATTTGTTCACCCACCGTAATACTTATGCTATCTTGAGAGAAGCCACTAGTGAAACCTATGGCCCCCGGGCCTATCTCTTATCATATTTGCTTTCAATCTACTTTTATTTGCATCTTTACTTTTTGCATCTATATTATAAAATACCAAAATATATTTATCTTATCTTACTATCTTTATTAGATCTCACTTTACATGAAGTGGCCGTGAAGGATTGACAACCCCTTTATTGCGTTGGTTGCGAGTTCTCGGTTTGTTTGTGTAGGTGCGTGGGACTTTTGAGGAGCCTCCTCTTGGATTGATACCTTGGTTCTCAAAACTGAGGAAATACTTACGCTACACTTGCTGCATCACCCTCTCCTCTTGAGGAAAACCAGCATAAGCTCAAGGCGTAGCAAGAAGGATTTACTGGCGCCGTTGCGAGGAGGTCTTCGCTCAAGTCAAGACATACCAAGTACCCATCACAAACCCATCTCCCTCGCATTTACATTATTTGCCATTTGCCTCTCGTTTTCCTCTCCCCACTTCACCCTTGCCGTTTTATTAGCCCTCTCTTTCCCAATCTCCTCCTCTCTTTTTGCTTGCCGTTTTACATTTGCTTGTGTGTTGGATTACTTGTTGCCATGGCGCAAGATAATACCAAATTATGTGACTTCTCGAATACCAATAATAATGATTTCCTTAGTACTCGATTGCTCCTCTTAATGATGTTGAGTCTTGTGAAATCAATACCGCTTTCTTGAATCTTGTTATGAAAGATCAATTTGCGGCCTTCCTAGCGAAGATGCGCTACTCATCTAAACAACTTTGTTGATTTGTGTGATATGCAAAAGAAGAAAGATACGGATAACAATATTGTCAAATTGAAGTTATTTCCATTTTCACTTAGAGATCGTGCTAAAGTTTGGTTTTCGTCTCTGCCTAAAAATAGTATTGATTCTTGGAACAAGTGCAAAGATGCTTTTATCTCTAAGTATTTTCCTCCGCTAAGATCATCACTCTTAGGAGCGATATTATGAATTTTAAACAACTTGATCATGAGCATGTTGCCCAATCTTGGGAAAGAATGAAATTGATGCTTCATAATTGCCCTACTCATGGTTTGAATTTATGGATGATCATACAAAATTTTATGCGGTTTGAACTTTGCTTCTAGAAATCTCTTAGATTGACGCGGGAGGCACCTTTATGGAAATCACGTTAGGAGATGCTACAAAACTTCTTGATAATATTATGGCTAATTATTCTCAATGGCACACGAAAGATCTTCTAGTAAAAAGTGCATGCTATAGAAGAAATCAATGTTTTGAGTGGAAAGATGGATGAACTTATGAAGATGTTTGCTACTAAAATACTCCTCTTGATCCCAATGATATGCCTTTGTCTTCCTTGATTGAGAATAATAATGAATCTATGGATGTGAATTTTGTTGGTAGGAATAGTTTTGGAAACAATGCTTATAGAGGAAATTTTAATGCTAGACCGTTCCCTAGTAATCCCTCTAATAATTATGGAAATTCCTACAATAATTCTTATGGTAATTTTAATAAGATGCCCTCTGATTTTGAGAATAGTGTGAAAGAATTTATGATTTCTCAAAAGAATTTTAATGCTTTGCTTGAAGAAAAATTGCTCAAAGTTGATGATTTGGCTAGGAGCGTTGATAGACTTTAAGCTTGATGTTAATTCTCTTAAACTTGGATCTTCTTCTCCTAAGCATGATATCAATGAGTCTCTCAAAGTAATGAGAATTTCCATTGGCGAGTGCAAGGAAAGAACCGCTAGATTGCGTGCTAAAAAGAAAGCTTTATAAAAGCGTGTTCTTCTAGTTTCCGTGAAAATAATGATGAGGATCTTAAAGTTATTGATGCGTCTCTGATTAGATCTATGTTTTGCAATATGAATTTTGATGATTATGGGATTGATGATGAATCAACTTTGCCTAGAAGGCGTCCCAAGAATTCAGAGTCTTTAGATCTTAATGCTAAATTTGGTAAAAGTGAGATTGGAGAATCCTCAACTTCTAATAATATTGAACCTACTATCTCGGATTTCAAGGAATTTGATTATGATAATTGCTCTATAAAAGGTTGTATTTCTTTGTTGCAATCCGTTGTTAATTCTCCTCATGCTTACAGTCAAAACAAAGCTTTTACCAAACATATTGTTGATGCCTTGATGCAATCTTATGATGAAAAACTTAAGTTGGAAGTTTCTATACCTAGAAAACTTAATGATGAGTGGGAACCTACTATAAAGATTAGAATTAAAGATTGTGAGTGTTTTGCTTTGTGTGATTTTGGTGCTAGTGTTTCCACGATTCTGAAAACTTTATGTGATATTCTAGGCTTCCATGATCTTGATGATTGTTCTTTAAATTTGCACCTTGCAGATTCCACCATTAAAAAGCCTATGGGAAGGATAACCGATTTTCTTATTGTTGCAAATAGAAATTTGGTGCCCGTAGATTTTATCGTTCTTGATATAGATTGCAATCTTTCTTGCCCTATTATTCTTGGTAGACCTTTCCTTAGAATGATTGGTGCGATTATTGATATGAAGGAAGGGAATATTAGATTCCAATTTCCATTAAAGAAAGGCATGGAGCACTTTACAAGAAATAAAGTTAAATTACCTTATGAATCTATCATGCGTGCTACTTATGAATTTAGTGCCAAAGATGGCACTCGTTAGATCTATCCTTGCTTTTATGCCTAGCTAGGGGCGTTAAACGATAGCTTGTTGGGAGGCAACCCAATTTTATTTTTAGTTTTTGTTTTTGTTTCTGTTTAGGAATAAATAATCCATCTACCTTCTGTTTAGATGTGTTTTTATCTTTTAATTAGTGTTTGTGCCAAGTGAAACCTATAGGATCTTCTTGGATGATAGTTATTTGATCTTGCTGTAATTTCCAGAAACTTTCGGTTCACGAAAACAATTGTTAAAAATTACCAGGACGTGATAAAATAGTGATTCAATTGCTGCTGATCAATAAACAAATTTCCTAGGTCTTCCTATTTTGGCTGAATTTTTGAGTTCCATAAGTTTGCGTTAGTTACAGATTACTACAGACTGTTCTGTTTTGACAGATTCTGTTTTTAGTGTGTTGTTTGCTTATTTTGATGAATCTATGGCCAATAAAATAGTTTATAATCCATAGAAGTTGGAATACAGTAGGTTTAACACCAAATTAAATAAATAATGAGTTCATTGCAGTACCTTATGTGGTGGTTTTGTTTTCTTTCACTAACAGACTTATAAGATTTCTGTTGAGTTTTGTGTTGTGAAGTTTTCAAGTTTTGGGTAAAGCTTTTATGGACTATGGAATAAAGGGTGGCAAGAGCCTAAGATTGGGGATGCCCAAGGCACCCCAAGATATTCAAGAATAGCCAAAATACTAAGCTTGGGGATGCCCCAGGAAGGCATCCCTCTTTAAATCTTCGTTCATTGGTAACTTTACTTGGAGCTATATTTTTATTCGCCACATGATATGTGTTTTGCTTGGAGCGTCGTGTATTATATTAGTCTTTGCCTTTTAGTTTACCACAATCATTCTTGCTGTACACACCTTTTGGGAGAAGCCTATTTGATTAGAATTTGCTAGAATACTCTATGTGCTTCACCTATATCTTTTGAGCTTGATAGTTTTTTGCTCTAGTGCTTCACTTATATCTTTTAGAGCACGGTGGTGTCTTAATTTTGAAGATATTTCTAGTCTATCATGCTTCACTTATATTATTTTGAGAGTCTTTTAGAACAGCATGGTTTTTTTCTGTGATCTTAAAGTTGGTCCTAGAATGATGAGCATCCAAGTTGGGTATAATAAAAACTATCATAGGAAGTGAATTGGATGCTATGATCAACTTGATACTTGATAATTGTTTTGAGATATGGAGGTAGTGATATTAAAGTCATGCTAGTTGGGTGATTATGAATTTAAAGAATTCTTGTGTTGAAGTTAGCAAGTCCCGTAGCATGCACGTATGGTTAAAGTTGTGTAACAAATTTGAAACATGAAGTGTACACGGCTTGTGCATCCTTATGAGTGGCGGTCGGGGACGGCGATGGTCTTTCCTACCAATCTATCCCCTAGGAGCATCGCGTAGTACTTGATTTTGATGACTTCTAAATTTTTGCAATAAGTATATGAGTTCTTTTGACTAATGTTGAGTCCATGGATTATCGCACTTTTACCTTTCCGCCTTTGCTAGCCTCTTGATGCCGTGCATTGCCCTTTCTCACCTTGAGAGTTGGTGCAAACTTAGCGGTGCATCAAACCCGTGATCGATCGCTCTATCACATAAACCTCCTATATCTTCCTCAAAACAGCCACCATACCTACCTATTATGGCATTTCCATAGCCATTCGAGATATATTGCCATGCAACTTTCCACCGTTCCGTTCATCATCATGACATACTTTACTTTTGTCATATTGCCATTGCATGATCATGTAGTTGACATCGTATTTGTGGCAAAGCCACCATGCATTATTTTCATACATGTCACTCTTGATTCATTGCACCATCCGATACACCGCGGAGGCATTCATATAGAGTCATATCTTGTTCTAGTTTGAGTTGTAATTCTTATGTTGTAATCAATAGAAGTGTGATGATCATCATTATTAGAGCATTGCCCAAAAAAAAAAAAAAAGAAAAAAAAAAGAAGAAAAAAAAAAAAAAAAGGCCCAAAAAAAAAAAAAAAAAAAATAAATAAAAGGGCAATGTTACTATCTCTTTTCCACACTTGTGCTTCAAAGTAGCACCTTGTTCTTCATGTAGTGAGTCTCATATATTGTGCTTCAAAGTAGCACCATGTTTTTCATATAGTGAGTCTCATAAGTTGTCTTTTTCATACTAGTGGGAATTTTTCATTATAGAACTTGGCTTGTATATTCCTACGATGGGCTTCCTCAAATGCCCTAGGTCTTCGTGAGCAAGCAAGTTGGATGCACACCCACTAGTTTTCTTTTGTTGAGCATTCATTTATAGCTCTAGTGCATCCGTTGCATGGCAATCCCTACTCCTCATGTTGACATCAATTGATGGGCATCTCCATAGCCGTTGATTATCCTCGTCAATGTGAGACTTTCTCCTTTTGTCTTCTCCACAATCCCCATCATCATATTCTATTCCACCCATAGTGCTATATCCATGGCTCACGCTCATGTATTGCGTGAAGGTTGAAAAAGTTTGAGATTATTTAAGTATGAAACAATTGCTTGGCTTGTCATCGGGGGTATAGAAGTTGGGAACATCTTTGTGTGACGAAAATGAAGCATAGCCTAACTATATGATTTTGTAGGGATGAACTTTCTTTTGCCATGTTATTTTGAGAAGACATGATTACTTTGATTAGTATGCTTGAAGTATTACTATTTCTTTTGTCAATATGAACTTTTATTTTGTATTCATTTGGATCTGAACATTCATGCCACAATAAAGAAAATTACATTATGAATTATGCTAGGTAGCATTCCACATCAAAATTCTCTTTTATCATTTACCTACTCGAGGGCGAGCAGGAATTAAGCTTGGGGATGCTTGATCGTCTCCAACGTATCTATAATTTTGATTGTTCCATGCTATTATATTACCCCTTTTGGATGTTTATGGGCTTTATTTTACACATTTATATCATTTTGGGACTAACCTACTAACAGGAGGCCCAACCCATATTGCTGTTTTTTGCCTATTTCAGTATTTGAAGAAAAGGAATATCAAGCGAGTCCAAGCGGAATGAAACCTTGGGGCGTGATTTTTGGAGCGAGCGTGATCCGAGAGGACTTGGAGTGCAAGTCAAGAAGCTTCGAGGAAGCCACGAGATAGGAGGCGCCCCCCCTGAGGCGCGCCCCTGTCTCGTGGGCCCCTCGGCTGACCACCGACGTACTTCTTCCTCCTATATATACCTCGTGTACCCGAAAACATCCAGGGCACCACGAAACACAATTTCCACCGCCGTAACCTTACGTATCCATGAGATCTCATCTTGGAGCCTTCGCAGCACTCTGCTGGGAGGAATCAACCACGGAGGCCTCTACATCAACATCCTTGCCCCTCAATGAGTTGTGAGTAGTTTACCACAGACCTCACGGTTCCATAGTTATTAGCTAGATGGCTTCTTCTCTCTTTTGGATCTCAATACAATGTTCTCCCCCTCTCTTGTGGAGATCTATTCGATGTAAACTCTTTTTGCGGTGTGTTTGTCGAGATCCGATGAATTGTGGGTTTATGATCAAGTTTATCTATGAATAATATTTGAATCTTCTCTGAATTCTTTTATGTATGATTGAGTTATCTTTGCAAGTCTCTTCGAATTATCAGTTTAGTTTGGCCTACTAGATTGGTCTTTCTTGCCATGGGAGAAGTGCTTAGCTTTGGGTTCAATCTTGCGGTGTCCTTACCCAGTGACAAAAAGGGTTGCAAGGCACGTATTGTATTGTTGCCATCGAGGATAACAAGATGGGGTTTATATCATATTGCATGAGTTTATCCCTCTACATCATGTCATCTTGCTTAATGCGTTACTCTGTTCTTATGAACTTAATACTCTAGATGCATCTTTGGATAGCGGTCGATGTGTGGAGTAATAGTAGTAGATGCAGGCAGGAGTCGGTCTACTTGTTATGGACGTGATGCCTATATACATGATCATGCCTAGATAATCTCATAACTATAAACTTTTCTATCAATTGCTCGACAATAATTTGTTCACCCACCGTAATACTTATGCTATCTTGAGAGAAGCCACTAGTGAAACCTATGGCCCCCGGGTCTATCTCTTATCATATTTGCTTTCAATCTACTTTTATTTGCATCTTTACTTTTTGCATCTATATTATAAAATACCAAAAATATATTTATCTTATCTTACTATCTTTATTAGATCTCACTTTACATGAAGTGGCCGTGAAGGATTGACAACCCCTTTATTGCGTTGGTTGCGAGTTCTCGGTTTTTTTGTGTAGGTGCGTGGGACTTTTGAGGAGCCTCCTACTGGATTGATACCTTGGTTCTCAAAACTGAGGAAATACTTACGCTACACTTGCTGCATCACCCTCTCCTCTTGAGGAAAACCAGCATAAGCTCAAGACATAGCTCCACCACATCGATAGGGCAAGTCCGCTTTGCTGTCACCTTGGAGAAACGCAAGAACTACCGCACCGAGCTCATCGACTTCTACGTCGCACACATCCACCTGCCGTACAACGCCATCCTCGGGTATCCGGCCCTGGCCAAGTTCATGGCAGTCACCCACCACGACTACAACATCCTCAAGATGCCGGGAAGCGGCGGAATCATCACGATCCCATGTGAAGAGAGAGATGCGGTGTGCTCCCTCGAGCGCGCCTTCCAAGCTGCAGCAATCAATGACCCCGACAGCAGAAGCGAGGGCCCTTTGGAGACCATCCCCAAGAAGAAGAAGCTGTGCCGCGCAGGACCTCAGGAGGATGGCGTCGCGGCAGGAGCCTCATCAGGATCAGCGTCCGTCCCAGGGGCTCCTCCCTCCATCGCATAGGAAGGCGCGCCCGGTGCCCTCCTCGGGCAGGGCTCGGGGCTCTCTTCTGGAGGGCCTCAGACCTTGCCAACCTCATGAGGAAGGCGCTTGGGCACCACTTGGAGGCGTGTTTCGCGGCACGTTTCCCTTAGGAGAACACAGGGCAAGGAGCGCCCACCACTCCGGAATTTATCGCCAAGACCACTCAGGAACTGCAAGATGCAAGAGCCATGCGCGGCGGCGGCCCGCTCCGGCGCAGCTCCCCATCTGGCGAGATCTTTGGGCTGCGTGTGCGCATCGATGTCCCGAGGCTCAACAGGGCCGCATCTCGGGGCGCTTTTGTCGCCCGGCGTGTGGGCTGCTGCGAGGCCCGCCACACAGCTACGTTCGGATGCCCTTGGCTTGCGAGCATGGTGTCAACCTATCAGCGCAACATGCGGCGTGTCTGGCGGCTCGGAGGCGATTACCATGCCGTCTGGAAGAGATGGAGGCGATCTTGAGGAACCTCCGAGCCCCGAGCCTCCGAGGCTCGGGGCTCGGTGGCTCATGAAGAGTCATTTCTTTGGCGTCGCCTTGAGCTGCACCAACTCTGCCGTCTGAGAACCGGTGACATCTTCCAAGCTCGTTTAGCTGGGAGCATCCCTCGGGCTGCATTATTCCCAGGCCGCGTGGGCCCGTCCCTGCGGCATGTATCCATTTTGCTTATGTCTTTAGCTTACCTTGCTGGGGGCGCCCCTCAGGCTGCATCACCCCCAAGCCGCTCAGGCCGGACCCAGTGGCATGTATCTTCATGCATTTACCCAAGTTGATCTGCTTACCATGCTTAACCCGCTTACGGTTAACGCCTACTCGACCGCCACCCGCCACGGGTCCGTTCACCCCGTGCAATTTGCTTGCGCGTTAAAAGGGGGGCTCCTGAGCATCGCGACTCAGGAGCCCTTACTAGCTCTCCAGCCCTCACCCCCTGGCCTTGACCACGGCATCGCGACCTGGCATACCAGCGACGGCTGAGCTCGCTCGAGGCTGGGACACGAGGATGTAGAGTGCTTGCACCTAACCACCTTGCAGGAACACGCAGTCACCAAGACTCAAGACCAGGCGCAACCCGCCTTGAGGTAGGCCCTCGTGAGTCCCGCGCTGGCTCAAGAGTGCCCAGATACACCTCGCAGCCCTGCCGTGCAAGCCACGTGTCGGCCGGGGCTGTCTGCGCCAGGGGCTCCTCCGGAGGCCCCCATCCATGCACAAGTGGAAGCACCATGCTCAGCTGGCCGTCGACACTGCCGAGGCGGCTATGCCCGTGCACTGGCGGAGGCACTATGCTCAGCTGGTGATAAACAAGCGGCGGCCCAGGTTGTACCAACCTCGAGGAGCCAGGCTCAGCGTCTAGCCTCACCGCCGCGCCTCTCCTCGGGAGAGCAGCGAGGCTGGGCATGGGGGCTGCGCTCGGGCCACACCAGCGCCGCCACCCAGCCAGGTCTCTCGGACACAGGCGTCGCAGCTCCTCCCGAGGCCTCGGCGAGGCATGTATCAAATTGTTTGCACATCAAGGGGACTCTGAGCATCGCGACTCAGGAGCCTAACTGGTCACGTAGCCCCTCACTCCTTGGTCCGTCCTGGTCTCGGGTCGGCCCAATGGTGGTTGAGGTATGTGCGGGGCCGGGCCCTCCCGACGTAGATCATTAATCTATCCTCGCGAGCTCTCCCTATAAGCTGTTTGCGCGTCAAGGGGACTCTGAGCATCGCGACTCGAGAGCCTAACTGGTCACGTAGCCCTCACTCCTTGGTCGTCTGGTCTCGGTTGGCCCAATGGCGGTTGAGGTATCTTGTGGGGCAGACTCTGCCGACGCGAACCTGAGCAAATAGGAAGGAAATCGCAAAATATTGAAGCAAATATTACAAACACATTGTCCTCACGATATCAAATGAAAAGTCTAAACGCCTCCACGAGGCCTAATGCATGTTGCAGGAACAAAAGCAGGAGAATAGCCGCGAGTCAACCCAGACGCCGCCATCACTGCGGAAGGTGCTACCGTGGCGATTTTTCATCACCTTCACCACCAGCTGCAGGATCGGCGACATTACCGGACAGAGGAGCGGAGACAAAGCCGCGGAACTTCTTCAGCAAGGCCTCCACCTGACCTTGCACGGCTGCGGCTGCGGCATCGCATTGATCTTCAGCCACAGGCTCCAGCAGCTCGTCAAGACAAGCGTTGGGGTCGCGAAGGTGTAGGTGGTTGAAGACGTGGGTCAATGCAGCTGAAGACAGGACGCGAGCTTCCGCCTTCGCCATGGGGCCAATGCCATCAACGACTTCCTTGAGCGCCTTCACCAAGAGAGGAAGCAACCGGGCGGGGCCATCCTCATCAGTGGCCAGCGACTTCTCTAGGCCGTGCTCATAGAGCGTCTTCAGCGCCTAGCGAGATCTCTTCTCGAGATCGGCGAAGGCCACGAGGTCTTCGGCCAGGACTCGCGCCTTGGCATCAAGATCGGCTTCCCTCGCCCCCATCTTCCGCTCCAACTCTTCTAACCGGTTGCGCTCGGCGGCCTGCACCTTCCCCGACTCCGACAGCTCAGCATCACGGTTCTAGACGGCGTCCTCCGGGCCTTCATCTCCTCCTCCTTTGCTTGGCGGCAGCGTGTTTCTTCGGCGTGCTTGTCGTGCGAGCTCTGCAACTTCGTCCTTGACGCTTGCAGCGGTCATGGCGGCCTTGGCGTCTTCAGCGCCATCTCACGATCGGCTGCGGCGTTGGTGGCACTCTGCTTCTCCTCGCCGGAGGCGCAGCGGCTGGCCCAGCGCCGTCGAACGCCAGTCGGGTAAACCAGCGAAGGCCAGCTCGAGCACCCAGCCACCGAGGCATGGGTCGCGCCACAGAGATCTGCACCTGCCAGGTCATCTCGAAAAAACACGTTCTAGAACAGCAGCGGGAGCGGAAGTACCAGGGAGCGGAGGTGCATCAGTGGGAGGAAGCGACATCATCACCAGGGCTTGGGAGATTGCGGGCTCCGGAGCAGTTGGGACCTCATCAGCCGCGACAGGCGCCGGCACTTGCGGAGCCAGCGGGGCCATGGGGCTGATTCCACGCGGCGACGTTCCTCTTGGCCCCACGAGGATGACCAGGCTGGGGAGCTGCGGGCGCTGCTGCCTCCTTTCTCTGCGGAGGGAGGCACGGCCGCCGCGTCCTCCTTCCTCTTCTTCGCCGAAGATGTCGGCTGATCAACCAAAGGCGAGCATCGAAATGGCCAGTACAAATAGGGACAAAGCGAAGCTTCGAGACACTCTTGATCCACAACATACTTCCGGCAGGGAGCTTGAAGCTGACACATCGGGACTGAAGAGCAGGTCAGACCTGGCGGCGCCAAGCGGTCGGAGGCAGAGCAAGCCAGCCCGAGGAGGTGTCGGGGCGGAGGCGGCCATAAGCCACCGGACGACCTACCCCTCGTCGGGATGAGGCTGCTCCCTCTCCTCTGGCGGGCGTCGGCCTCGGCATCGTCGGGGAAGGCGCGGAGGATCTCGGCCTTGCTCGGAGGAAGTCTCCCCACCTCTTGAGAGTCTTCTCGAGTCCACCTCCTCTTCCTCCTCCCTTGGGACTCGTCGGAGGACACCTCCACGGTTTACGTGCATGAGGGCTCCCGGGGCGCCAAGCGACACCAGCCAGCCTTGTCAAAAGTCGGCACAGGCTCTGAATTCCTCCCGGTCCCTATGTTGGAACAAGGGGGCGAAGGCGCTTGGTGGGTACTCCTTGTTGTCCCCAACTATGAGACACAGAACAACGGCCAATTCATCATCAGGCAGGGCCCCCGGCCTCAGGCGGGGCTTGTTTCCCTCTTCTTCAAGCTCCCACAAGGGGCATGCACGCGCCTGGAGAGGGGCTGCTCGCAGCGTCAAGAACTCCCTCAGGAGCATGACCCCCGTCACCTTGGCCGCCCTCGCGTTGCCCGACTTCAAGTCAGTCACCATCTGCCCCAACACTAGCGATGCCCGCTCATCGGCAAGCTCCGCCTTGGGCCACCCCCCGTTGGAAGAAGGCGCCGTCGTAGGCAACACCAGACACGGGTCGGTGCGCTTGGCATCCATCATGACCCATTTGGATCGAATATTGTCGGCCCTCTTCCTGGTGCTCGAGATCGAGTTGGCCTTGCCGGATGCGACGAAGTTAGCGCATCCGGAGATGTGACCCTCGGCGACACGGAGGAAGAAGAAATGGCGCGATAGCGCCACGGACGACATCACGCCCGAATGCGCCTCACGGTGAGTGGCGAAGATGGACAGGAGGAGGACAGAGTTGGGATGAAGATGCAGCGCTTTGCAGCCCGTGGTGGTCGAGACTTCATAATGAAATCGAGAAGGAGGAACCAACCCGGCGGCGACACTGCTCAAGAAGAAGGGAAGAAGGTGCTTTCCTCGGGCTCCGGCATGTTGGAGGCAAGCGAACTCGGTCTCCCCCACTCATTGGTCTCGCCCGCCGTCGGCGCCGCGGAGCAGGCTCTTCTCCGTGGCGGTGGGCGCCTCAAGGCCAACTCATACCAAGCGGTCTTGAGAAGTCTTGACCTTGCGCGCCATGGATCCTGGATCGAGGATGAGATTGGGCGGATCTAGAGGTAGCGGTGGCAAAAAGCAAGAAAGGGGATGCAGGCGGCGGCGCGGAAGAAGCAATGAAGGCGAATACTGCACCTGCCTTTTGTCGAGGTCAGCGATCGTCTCCGTCGTATCTACTTTTCCAAACACTTTTGCCCTTGTTTTGGACTCTAACTTGCATGATTTGAATGGAACTAACCGGACTGGCGCTGTTTTCAGCAGACTTTCCATGGTGTTATTTATGTGCGAAACAAAAGTTCTCGGAATGACACGAAACTCCACGGAACATCTATTTGGAAATAATAAAAATCCTTGCAAAAGATGAAGACCGGGGGGGCCACACCCTGTCCACGAGGTGGGCGCGCCCTCCCCCTAGGCGCGCCCCTACCTCGTGGGCCCCACAGGACCTCCTCCGACCTCAACTCCAACTCTATATATTTGCTTTGGGAGAAAAAATCAGAGAAGAATTCATCGCGTTTTACGATCACGGAGCCGCCGCCAAGCCCTAAAACCTCTCGGGAGGCTGATCTAGAGTCCGTTCGGGGCTCGGGAGAGGGATTAAATCGCCGTCGTCATCATCAACCATCCTCCATCACCAATTTCATGATGCTCACCGCCGTGCGTGAGTAATTCCATCGTAGGCTTGCTGGGCGGTGATGGGTTGGATGAGATCTATCATGTAATCGAGTTAGTTTTGTTAGGGTTTGATCCTAGTATCCACTATGTTACGAGATTGATGTTGCTATGACTTTGCTATGCTTAATGCTTGTCACTAGGGCCCGAGTGCCATGATTTCAGATCTGAACCTATTATGTTTTCATGAATATATGTGAGTTCTTGATCCTATCTTGCAAGTCTATAGTCACCTACTATGTGTTATGATCCGGCAACCCAAGTGACAATAATCGGGACCACTCCGGTGATGACCATAGTTTGAGGAGTTCATGTATTCACTATGTGCTAATGCTTTGTTCGGTACTCTATTAAAGGAGGCCTTAATATCCCTTAGTTTCCATTAGGACCCGCTGCCACGGGAGGGTAGGACAAAAGATGTCATGCAAGTTCTTTTCCATAAGCACGTATGACTATATTGAATACATGCCTACATTACATTGATGAATTGGAGCTAGTTACTGTGTCACCCTATGTTATGATTGTTACATGATGAACCGCATCCGGCATAATTCTCCATCACCGATCCAATGCCTCTGAGCTTTTCACATATTGTTCTTTGCTTATTTACTTTTCCGTTGCTCTTTGTTACAATCACTACAAAACACCAAAAATATTACTTTTGCTACATTACTTTTTGTTACCGTTACCACTACTATCATATTACTTTGCTACTAAATACTTTGCTGCAGATACTAAGTTATCCAGGTGGGTTGAATTGACAACTCAACTGCTAATACTTGAGAATATTCTTTGGCTCCCCTTGTGTCGAATCAATAAATTTGGGTTGAATACTCTACCCTCGAAAACTGTTGCGATCCCCTATACTTGTGGGTTATCAAGACTATTTTACGGCGCCGTTGCTTGGAGAGCATAGCTCTATTCTTTGAGTCACTTGGGATTTATATCTGCTGGTCACTATGAAGAACTTGAAAGGCGCTAAGACAACAATTTATCCCTCAACTACGAGGGAGGTAAGGAACGCCATCTAGCTCGCACTTGATTCACCTTCATTTTGAGTAAGCTTGCGACACCTAAACCTGCTTACGCTATTAGTTACGATATGTGCATGTTATTGATGATGCCACTACGCTATGCATGATACTTATGATGAAACTACTTCTATGCTTGATACTCTTGCCCCTTAGTGAATTTCTTGATGAACAAATTGCTAGGGCTAGAGAAAAGAAATTATTGAAACTGATTATATTGATGAAATTGATGATGAAGACTTGCTGTTATTCACGAGGGTTATGTTTTTGATAAAGAAGCTTCTTTAGCTATTTTAGCTTGCAAAGATAGATATGAACTCAAGAGGTTATTAGCTAAATGGAATAAAGAATCTCTTAATGATAGAATGAAACCTGACCACCTTTTGCTACTTCACCTATTTGTGTTCTTGATAAGGATTATGAATTCTCTGTTGATCTGATATAATTACTTTGGTTGAATCTGATCCTTTTCATGGCTATGAATCTGAAACTGTTGTGGCACATCTTACTAAATTAAATGATATAGCCACCTGTTCACTAATGATGAGAGATCTCGCTACTTTTATATCCTTAAAATATTTCCGTTCTCATTAAAGGGTGATGCTAAGATATGGTTTAATTCTCTTGATCCTGGTTGTGTGCGTAGTCCCGGGATATGATTTATTACTTCTCTGCTAAATATTTCCCTGCTCATAAGAAACAAGCTGCTTTGAGGAAATATACAACTTTGTGCAAATTGAAGAGAGAGTCTCCCACAAGCTTGGGGAGGCTTCTCAAGATTATAATGCTTTGCTGATCATCCTCTTAAGAAAAATGAAATACTTGATATCTTTTATAATGGACTAACCGATGCTTCGAGATTACGGATAGTTGTGCTGGTTCTATTTTAGGGAAAGAACACGGATGAAGCTGAAATTCTATTGAATAATATGTTGACAAATGAAAATAATTGGACACTTCACAGGCCAGCTCAACTCTGAGCCTATTCCTAAACCAACTCCGAAGAAGAGGGTGTTCTATTTCTCGATCTGAAGATATGCAAGAGGCAAAGAAATCTATGAAAGAAAAAGGTATTAAAGCTGAAGATGTTAAGAATTTACCTCCTATTGAAGAAATACATGGTCTTAATTTACCGCATGTTGAAGAAACATATGATCTTAATCCATTACCTATTGAAGAAACTCATGGTCTTGATAACCCGACACGGTAGTAAAGGTAAATTCTCTCTATAGATTTGATGAAGGTGATATTCCTCACTATAAGTCTGCTAGACAATGCTTGGATGAGTTTGATAATTTTATTGTCAAACAAGAAAACTTCAATGCTTATTTTGGTAGACAATTGAAATACAATTCTTATATGATTGAACACTTGGGTGATTATATGGCTAATGTTAAAGGTGAACTTAAACTCATTACTAAACATGCTTCTATGGTTACCACTCAAGTAGAACAAGTACTTAAGGCTCAAAATGATTTGCTCAATGAAATGAATAGTAAGAAAAATGATTATCTGTTAGAGTGGCTACTAGAACTGGTAGAATGACTCAGGAACCTTTGTATCTGAAGGCCACCCTAAGAGAATTGAGCAAGATTCTCGGAGAAATAATATTGATGCACCTAGTCCTTCTAAAAGGAAGAAAAAGAAAAATGATAGGACTTTGCATGCTTCTAGTGAACCTATTGCTGAACCACGAGAATCCAAATGATATTTCTATTTACGATCTTTGAAACACAATCGGTAATGAACATGAACCTAGTGAAAATGTTAATGATGATGTTCATGATGATGCTCAACCTAGTAATGATAATGATGTAGAAATTGAACCTGCTTTGTTGATCTTGATAACCCACAGTCAAAGAATCAACGTTATGATAAGAGAGACTTTGTTGCTAGGAAACATGGTAAAGAAAGAGAACCATGGGTTCAGAAACCCATGCCTTTTCCTCCCAAACCATCCAAGAAAAAGGATGATGAGGATTTTGGCGCTTTGCTGAAATGATTAGACCTATCTTTTTGCGTATGCGATTAAGCGATATGCTCAAAATGAATCCTTATGCTAAGTATATGAAAGATATTGTTACAAATAAAGAAAGATACGGAAGCTGAAATTTCCACCATGCTTGCTAATTATACTTTTAAGGGTGGAATACCAAAGAAACTTGGAGATCCGGTACCCACTATACCATGCTCCATTAAAAGAAACTATGTTAAAACTGCTTTATGTGATCTTGGAGCGGTGTTAGTGTTATGCCTCTCTCTTTATATCGTAGACTTGATTTGAATAAGTTGACACCTCTGAAATATCTTTGCAAATGGCTGATAAATCAAGCTGCTATACACATCGGTATTTGTGAGGATGTGCTGTTGTGGTTGCAAAGCGTTACTATTTTAACGGACTTTGTTATTCTTGATATTCCGAGGGCGATAGTATGTCTATTATTCTTGGAAGACCTTTTTGAATACTGCAGGGGCTGTTATTGATTGCAACAAAGGCAATGTCACTTTTCATGTTAATGGTAATGAGCATACGGTACACTTTCAGAAACAACCTCAAGTTCATAGTATCAATTCTATTGGAAAAATTCCATCGATTATTTTTGGAGGTTTTGAATTTCCTCTTCCTCTTGTCAAGAAGAAATATGATATTCTTATTATTGGGGATGTGCATATCCCGTTGAGGTAACATAGTGTTATTCGAAATTTCTCGGTTCCATGTTATTGGAATGAGTTTGTTAACAAGACTTGATCAACCTTGTTAGTGGATTCCTTTTGATGAGCATGAGATGGATGAAACTAGAAGGCACAACCTTCTATACCCTCTTTCTACTTTCATTATTTAGTTGAAATAAAGTAAAAATAGTATTTTTTGTGCATTTTTCGATTTATCCGTGCAATATAAAAATACCCGAAAATAAAAGTTCTCCAAATGCCACGAAAATGGAATATGATTTTTTCTAGAATATTTGAGAATATCTGCACTGAGAACACAGCGGAGAGGGCAAGCACACAGCCACGAGGGTGGGCGCGCCCTACCCCCTGGCGCGCCCCGCCTCGTGGGCCCATGGTGGCTCCCCTCCACTTATTCCTGCACCCACACACTTCTTCTTCCTCCCACAAACACCAATATCCAGCTCAAGCACGAGTTCTAGCTCATTTTGCTGCGATTTTCGATCTCCTTGCTCAAAGCACCTCTCACAAAACTGCTTGGGGAGATTGTTCCTTGGTATGTGACTCCTCCATTGGTCCAATTAGTTTTTGTTCTAGTGCTTTATTCATTGCAAATTTGTGCTGCCTAGGTGACCATGTTCTTGAGCTTGCATGTCAAATTTATATGGTTCCAAGTAGTTCTAATGCATGATATAGTCTCTAGGCACTTGTAGGAGTAGTTGCTATCAATTTTGTTGAGTTTGGTTCACTTTTATTTGAAGTTACTAAAAATTTCAGAAATTTTTCAGAGGAAGAAATATGCTTAGGAAAATGTTCCAAGGTGGTTCTTCAAGGAAGCAAGGACCCAGGCTTGCAATGCGTGATGCTGACGATGAGCCACCAAGGGACGCTCAGTCTTGACCTTGTGAATGGCCTTCAGAGAACTTTATGGATCGAGCGGGAATCAAGGAAGAATTTAACGCATATTTGCGTAACACTGATCTTGTGAGCTTTGAGGCAGACAAATGCCGCAAGTACCACTATCTCACTAGTTCCTTTGTGAGGAGGTTTGAATTTTCATCTTCACGTAATTCTCCAATTTGATCTTTATGAAAAATCTTATACCATGGACTTAGAGGATTTTACTTCTGCTTGCAAACTTCCACAATGGGGTAGTGTTAGTGAACCCCGTAAATCTGAATTTAGAAACTTTCTTGCTAGTATAACTGTGGGGAATCTAGAGATATAGCACAAGCTACCATAGGGAGCATTCATTTTCTGCTATACATTATTTTGCTCTCTTCATAGGTAGGTGCATAAATGGTAAAGATGAAGCATGTCATATGTGTGTCCACGACCTTAGTATTCTTAGGAGTGTTGTGTTAGGAGACAAATCTTATAATTTGGGAGCCATTGTTGCCGTAGGTTGCATCATAATAGATTTAATGGAGATTTCTTTGGAGGAATTTATGCAACCCGCTTAGCTGATTTTCTTGGTGTGGGCGTTCGTGAGGATGATATTGAGTTGCCTCCTACTTATTTAGACTATAATGCTATGGTCTACCACCAGTTTGTCGAGAGGAATGAATCACCTCTCGATATCGCAATCTTTGACAGGCGTCGTGCTGTCCGTATTACTCTCCTGCTCCTGCCTTCTTTGATTATCGAGCAAAGGAAGACATGTTATTACGGAGAGGAGGCGGATGAGTACGAGAGGAGGCGGAGGCAGCTCGCCGCCAGCTGCTGCTCGAGGAGGCGATAACCGCTGCATCTCGATCGACCCGGCTACAACTATGGATATCCGCCGGGCCATCCGTGGCAATAAACCAACAGGCCAAAAGCCTAAGCTTGGGGAATCGTATTTCCACCGACATTACATTTATGTTCACACACTCATTGCTAGATGTCGGTGCTCATACTCTTTCATTGTAATATCCATGCTAGTTTATTTTCTTTTCTTGCTTTCTTCTTGTGTGTTTGATAAACCTTAAGAAAAACAAAAAAATTAGTAGTAGCTTTTAGTTAGTTTACTTTTCTTGCTGTAGTAGTAATAATTAAAAAAAAACCCAAAAAGATTTCCCGTTCTTCTTTTGCTTGTTGGGAGCTTTCCCGTGTAAATAGTTTTATTTCTTTTCTTTTCTTTGAAATTCGATAGGAAGACCATAATTAAATTGTTGAAGTGGCTCTTATATGCATTATTGTTGATTTAACCAAGAGCCCATATTGCCTTGTCTTCTCCTGTTTATTGAATGCTCATGATTCCAGCTTAGTCAATGCATGTGCACTCTTATTATTATTCACATCGTTCGGTCGTGCAAGTGAAAGGCAATTATGACAATATATGATGGGTGGTGAGATGAGAAAAGCTGGTATGAACTCGACCTCTCTTGTTTTGTAAATATGATGAGTTCATCGTTCTGATTCAACCTATTATGAATAAACATGTTTGCAATGACAATTAGAGATCATAGTTGCTTATGCCATGCTTGATTAGCTATGAGTTATAATGGTTTACCTTGCGTGCCAACATGCTATTAAAATGGTTGTGATGTGGTATAGTGGGGTGGTATCTTCCTTTGAATGATTTAAGTGACTTGACTTGGCACATGTTCACGCATGTAGCTGAAACAAATCAACATAGCCTTCACGATATTTATGTTCATGGTGGATTATATCCTACTCATGCTTGCACTCAATGTTTATTAATTTTAATGCATGTTCATGATCTGTTGTCAAGCTCTCTAGTTGGTCGCTTCCATCCGTCTTTTGCTAGCCTTCACTTGTACTAAGCGGGAATCTGCTTGTGCATCAATCCGGGAATAAACCCCAAAGTTATTCCATATGAGTCCACTATACCTTCCTATATGCGGTATCTACCTGCGTTCCAAGTAAATTTGTATGTGCCAAACTCTAAACCTTCAAATAAACATTCTGTTTTGTATGCTCGAATAGCTCATGTATCAACTAGGGCTGCCCTTATCTTCCATGTTAGGCGGGTTATTCTCAAGAGGTGGACTCCGCTCCTCACTCACGAGAAAATGGCTGGTCACGGGATGCCCAGTCCATGCTTTATGCAAACTAAATCAAAATAATTGCAAACAAAACTCCCCACAGGACTTGTGCTAGTTGGAGGCACTCGTTGTTTGAGCAAGCCATGGATTGATGCTTGTTGGTGGAGGGAGTATAAACTTTACCATTCTGTTTGGGAACCGCCTATAATGTGTGTAGCATGGAAGATATCGCCATCTCTTGGTTGTTATGTTGACAATGAAAGTATGCCGCTCAAAATATTATTTATCTCTATTTCAAAACCGAGCTCGGCACCTCTACAAATCCACTTCCCTCTGCGAAGGGCCTATCTATTTACTTTTATGTTGAGTCATCACCCTCTTATTAAAAGCACTAGCTGGAGAGCACAGCTGTCATTTGCATCCATTACTATTAATTTATATTGGGTATGACTATGATTGGATCTCTTTTACCATGAATTACAATGTCTAGTCAGTCCTTGATCTTTAAAGGTGCTCTGCATTTATGTTTTGCGGTCTCAGAAAGGGCTAGCGAGATACCATCTTGTTATATCATATCATGATTGTTTTGAGAAAGTGTTGTCATCCGAGATTTATTATTATGGCTCGCTAGTTGATTATGCTATTGATATGAGTAAACATGAGACCTAAGAGTTATTGCAAATGTGGTTAGTCATAATCTTTCTTTGAAAACTTGAATCTTGGCTTTACATATTTACAACAACAAGAGCAAACAAGTTTGTAAAAGTTTTCTTTATCACTTTCAGTTTATCAACTGAATTGCTTGAGGACAAGCAAAGGTTTAAGCTTGGGGAGTTGATCGTCTCCATCGTATCTACTTTTCCAAACACTTTTGCCCTTGTTTTGGACTCTAACTTGCATGATTTGAATGGAACTAACCGGATGGCGCTGTTTTCAGAGACTTTCCATGGTGTTATTTATGTGCGAAACAAAAGTTCTCGGAATGACACGAAACTCCACGGAACGTCTATTTGGAAATAATAAAAATCGGAAGAAAATGAAGACGGGGGCCCACACCTGTCCACGAGGGTGGGCGCGCCCCCCCAAGCGCGCCCCCTACCTCGTGGGCCCCTGACGCTCCTCCGACCTCAACTCCAACTCTATATATTTGCTTTGGGGAGAAAAAATCAGAGAGAAGGATTCATCGCGTTTTACGATCTGGAGCCGCCGCCAAGCCCTAAAACCTCTCGGGAGGCTGATCAGGAGTCCGTTCGGGGCTCGGAGAGAGATCCGTCGCCGTCGTCATCATCAACCATCCTCCATCACCAATTTCATGATGCTCACCGCCGTGCGTGAGTAATTCCATCGTAGGCTTGCTGGGCGGTGATGGGTTGGATGAGATCTATCATGTAATCGAGTTAGTTTTGTTAGGGTTTGATCCTAGTATCCACTATGTTACGAGATTGATGTTGCTATGACTTTGCTATGCTTAATGCTTGTCACTAGGGCCGAGTGCCATGATTTCAGATCTGAACCTATTATGTTTTCATGAATATATGTGAGTTCTTGATCCTATCTTGCAAGTCTATAGTCACCTACTATGTGTTATGATCCGGCAACCCAAGTGACAATAATCGGGACCACTCCGGTGATGACCATAGTTTGAGGAGTTCATGTATTCACTATGTACTAATGCTTTGTTCGGTACTCTATTAAAGGAGGCCTTAATATCCCTTAGTTTCCATTAGGACCCGCTGCCACGGGAGGGTAGGACAAAAGATGTCATGCAAGTTCTTTTCCATAAGCACGTATGACTATATTGAATACATGCCTACATTACATTGATGAATTGGAGCTAGTTACATGTCACCCTATGTTATGATTGTTACATGATGAACCGCATCGGCATAATTCTCCATCACCGATCCAATGCCTCTGAGCTTTTCACATATTGTTCTTTGCTTATTTACTTTTCCATTGCTCTTTATTACAATCACTACAAAACACCAAAATATTACTTTTGCTACCGTTACTTTTGTTACCGTTACCACTACTATCATATTACTTTGCTACTAAATACTTTGCTGCAGATACTAAGTTATCCGGTGTGGTTGAATTGACAACTCAACTGCTAATACTTGAGAATATTCTTTGGCTCCCCTTGTGTCGAATCAATAAATTTGGGTTGAATACTCTACCCTCGAAAACTGTTGCGATCCCTATACTTGTGGGTTATCAGCACAGAAAGGTCATGGCCAACTGGTTTACTATGGCCCTCGCCGGCGTGCCTGGCTGCTCAACCTGCCGGGATCCTCTGTGGCCTCCTGGGAGGAACTATGCAGTCTCTTCGTCGCACGCTTCACGGCACCGGCGCCCCTCGCCGTCACAGCCCTCCTCGGTGGTTCATAGGCTCCGCCCTCGGATCACCACGTCAAGTAGTTCTTCCGCCAAGTGGGCACCGCCCGCGTGTAGCAGGGAGCTCCTCCGGGATGGGCGGCGCCCAAGGCCGACCTCACCTTCGACTCGGGGGACCATCCAACAACCACCGCGGGCTCAGGCGCGCTCCCGATGCTCTGCACACCAACCATCTGGAACGTGGCGGTTACCAAGACCCTCATCGACGGCGGGGCTGGCCTCAACGTGCTCTCTATGGAAGCTTTCGGCCTGCTCCATGTGCTGCACGGCCGGCTCCGCCCCACCAAGCCCTTCACCGGAGTTGTCGGCGGTTCCACCACCCCTAGGGCAGATCTGCCTCCCCGTAACCTTCGGCACCAGCGACAACTACCGCACCGAGATTATCGACTTCGACATTGCCCGCATTGGCCTCCTGTACAATGCCATCCTCAGGTACCCAGCCCTGGCCAAGTTCATGGTGGCCAAGTCCTCACCGTGGCTGGAGACACCAAGGAGGCCCTGACGGCCCTCAAGCTTGCCTTCAGGGCCGCGGCGGCAGCACGCCCGACTAACGAAGCAGCTCCGAGGCCACAGGCTGCGCCGCCGAAGAAAAAGCAGTTGTTCTCTCAAGATCGGGCGAGGCAAGCGGGTGCGGTTGACCAGGGCCAGGCGTCGGGGCCACCTTCACCATAGGCGCTAACCTTCCCCGGATCAAGAAAGGCGTTGGTCGACTTCTTCTGCCTTGAACAAAGGAGTGTTGGCGTGGGAATAAGGATTTGGTCGGAATCCGAGAGGATAATCGAGCACCACCCGAGTATGCCCAAACGCCGCGGCGATGAAGCGAAGCCACGGCGGCGATCCACGGAGAAGCGATCGTTCATTGTCCAAAGACCCACAAGGCGCACGATCTTTGGTGTCATTACGTAACATCCCAAATTTTCAATTTGGAATGTTATACATAGATCATCATGCATATCATATTTTTATTGCATTGTTGGCTCGATCCTAAAATCTCATAACTCAAGGACCCATGGAGAGAGTTGGGGATTTCGTTATTTTCATATTTGAGTTTTCTCAAATTTAAAAAAAGGATCATTTGATTTTATTTATTTTATCTTCAATTATTTCTCTTGACAAAATATGAGAGATGGAATAAAATGACTTCCCCAAAATAAAGAAATAATGAAGATTTAATAAAAAATCAAATAAGATTTTATTTTGGAGTTTTTCGCCTTTTATTTGAATTTAGGAAAAATGCATTTTAAAAATTGCATAGGCCCCAAATAAATGTTCATCTAGTCGACTTGATTTTAGAAGCGGGAAAATTTATTTGGGATTTTTGGAGACCGTTTAGTATTTCTTTTATTTTTCTTCTGCGGAATTATTTAAAAAAACGCGGCCGACCTTGGGCGTGCCAGCGGGACTCGCTCGGGGCACTATAAATAGCGCCGCCCAGCGCCCCGAACCGAACCGCACCGCCAGCCACCGCCGCCCGCCAGCTTTGCCGCCACGCCCCAGCCAGCCCAAACCAAACCCTAACCCTAACCCTAGCGCCCAGTCGCCGCCGCCAGATCCGCCCGCTGCCGGCGCTTGTCGCCCGAGCCGCCGCGGACCCGCCGCCGCCGCCGCCCGACCCGTCGACCCGCCGCCGAGTTTGCAGCGCCTCGACTTCCGTGCCTTGGGTTTTTAAAACCGAGCGGTTTCGTCGGTTTATTTTTTTAGATTGGTTTTTTCGGTTCGGTTAAATAGCGAACGTTCGTTCGTTCGTTTTTAACGAACGCGTTCGTCAGATTAGTTTAGTTAACGAACGTCCGTTCGTTAACCTGTTCGTCGTTTTTCTTTTTCTCGGATTTAATCCGCGATTTTTCTGACCGCGATTCCTGATCCAATTTTCGTTTTAGTATAACTTTTCGCTCGTTTATCGGAATCAGGTGATTCAAGCGCTTGGAGTTTCGTCTCGAAACCCTCTTTCCAAATAACATACTTAAACAAGTTTTTGCTTCTGTAAAATTTGACTTAGATCCAGATTAGTAAAACGGAGCTGTTTTCTTTCGCCGTTTGTTTTCCGTTGCTTTGTTTGATTTGATTCTTTTTGCAAACCGGAGTTCTTAAGTTGAACTATCTGGTTAGTCCTTCTATTTGAGTTTTACCTGTGCATTAGATGAGTACTTATTGTATGCTTGTTTGTTTGTCTGCGATAGAATACCGGTCGCCGCTGTTACTTGAGTCTCTAGGTTTCGCGGATCATCAGCAAGGCAAGTAACACTTTGATCATACCTTTTCTCATACCCAGTTTTTATTGCATTAGATCAATCCCCAAACATTGCATGATTAGGATCTAATTAAACTGTGGGTTATGGAAAGTAGTTGAGGTAGTACCTATTACCTGTTTATTTTCAAACCCTTGGGAGTTACTTCTACGTTTGCTTATTATGCCATGCTATGCCGATGAGACGTGGATTGGGTGAGTGTATGCCATGACAGATGTGAGATTGTTAAATTAATGGTTTATTTAAGGTGGCAACAAACACACATCTAGGTGGATTGATGCACTGGTTTCCATCGAGGACTTGCTGTATTTCTTGGGACCGCCACCCAGGCTCAAAGGGATCATGAGATGATTCAAACTAGAAACTTCGTGTGCAGCCACAAGCCATTATGGGCTCTGGCATAGTTGATTAAGTTGTGCGAACTCTTATGGGTAGACTAGCAGATGTAGGGAAAGTAGGTGTGCGGTCTACCCTATGTAAGGTGCTAGCGCTTAGAAAGACTATGTCTCGGTCATCCGTTTCTCAAACATCATGTAGTGCGAGAAATCCAGCGGAGGCGATCGAGTCTTGTGGGGAAAAGTCATAAACCTCTGCGAGTGTATAAACTAATCATGGTTAGCTGTGTCCCCGGTTATGGACATCTTGAGTATCTAGTACTTGGATATCATGTGAATCTCATCATGTTACTTCTAATTAATATTGTTGGGTTTTAATGAGTACTTTTAATTGGGATTGAGAATGCTGTCAACCATTCTCAATGTTTAACAACCACCATGATAGTTAAACAAATTTATTCCTTTGCGATAGGGAAAAATTAGCTTTATGCAAAAGCTGTAACCATAGAGCTTTCCACCAGCCAAATATGCATGTAGTATAGCTTAATCCATTATTATTCTCTATGTGTTACATTGCGGCATATTCCATGTCTTGACCCGTTTTCGGGCTGCAACGTTTCATGTTGCGAGACTTTTCATCTGACGAGTAAGGTGCTTAGGTCGTGGTTCTATACTCGATGATCTTGTTGGAGTTCATGGACTCGCTTATTCTTCCAAGACTTCATTGTTATCGTATTTAGATGGCCTGAAGCCATATTTATTTTATTAAGTTCTCTCTTGGGACATTCGATTGTAATAAGTGTGTGATTGCTACTCTGTTATAAATCCTCAGAGTCTTGTGTGGTGTCGGCATTCTTGATCCGGGGATGACACTAAGCACGAGATCGAGGCTGTTTGAGGTCTGGTCGCTACAAAGATGGTATCGAGCACCACGTGGCCCGTAGGACACGACCATTAAGCTAAAGCCCTAGATCACTACTCTCTTCTCATTTCTAACTCCTCATCTTTTCTACTCTTTTAGGATGGCGAGCGAGGATCAAGTTCACCCAGCGGATGAAGATACATCCTTTGGGCGACACTGAAGGAAGTCACTAAGTACTGAACATCGGAATACCAAGCTTCACGGGACCTACAATTCCACTTTACCCGAAGAAAATGCTGGAAGATTCAAGCTCAAGTTCCCAAGGGCGTTTGCGCCAATCACGGAACCCATAGAGTGCGTTTTCAATGCACCAACACGGAGTGCAGGAAAAGAGCATGGCAGCTCACATAACCATGGGGCGCATTGGAGAAGTTTACAAAGAAGACCTCAAGGATACTATCTACCAGATTTGCGGGTGCGAGATGAACAATGGGAGATAGTTGGCACTAAGAAGGATCGATCCATTGCAGCTTTCATCCGGGAGTTAAATCAGCACATTCGGCCGGAGAACCGGATGTCTTGTGAGACATGATGGAGTTGAAGACAGCAAAAGCCAAGATTATCGAACTAGAAGGAGGCGAAGGCCACTCAAAGGACTACATGGAGGAGATTGTAGCTCTAGTGAGACAAAGCAGCGATCTTAAGGAGAAGATTGAAGAACTAATGGGAAATTCAGCACCGGAGGAGAAGATGAAGATTGCACTGTCGAGAGAACTACATCATCATCGATGACACGATTCTGATCCTAGTGATGATGATTTGAAGATGAAGTGGAGCAGATATCATGGAGTCTTCATCGGAGCAGTTTTTCTAGTTGACCACCATAACAGTAGTAGATTTCCCCCATTTTAAATTAGTTTTAGTCCCAGCACTTTGTAACGATAGATAGACCGTTGTATGCCCTTGTTTGAATTGATTGGAGTGATATTGTGTGATTTGTCTCATGTGCATATGGGTAGTGTTTTCTCCTTAGACCTCATTCTATTCTTAACTCTCGTCTTTTCTATAAACCCCTCAGATGCCTCCGAAGCGCGACCCGGTTTGTTTCCGCGGAGATCACTCAGTTGATTCAGCAGCGAATGCCTTGATTCAAACATTGGTAAGAACCAAGGCAACAACAACAACAACAACAACCCACCACCACCACCACATTGACCATCGACTCGGGTCTTGAGGCTGAATCATGGGTGTTTTCGATAGAGCACCGAGCCGATAGTAGCAGATGATTGGCTCCGTAAGATAGGGAGGAGTTGACCACTGCAGGATGTCTGAGATGGAGAAAGGGTGAAGTTTGCCGCACATCAGCTCGAAGGACCCGCGGCAGCATGGTGGGAAAATTTTACAACCACTTACCACTGTGAACACCGTCACATGGGATCGTTTCACAAGCCTTCCGTCCTGCCCATGTTTCAGCGGAGCTATGGCCATGAAGAAGCGTGAGTTTAGCAACTTGCGCCAAGGAGGGCCAGACGGTTGGCGATATGTGGGCGATTTGATAAGTTAGCACGTTATGCCCCGATAGCGTTACTACGGATGCGACTAAGCGGGAGAAGTTTCTAGAAGGACTGAATGATGAGCTGAGCATGCGGTTGATGGTAGCCACCTTCAATAACTACCAGGAGTTAGTAGATCGTGCTCTTATGATTGAAGGGAAGCAGCAGCAGATTGACAATCGTAAGAGAAAGTATGGACAGGGGAAGTATAACTCTGGAGCTCAGCAGAAGCTACGCTTTACCCCGAAGACAGGAGGACAATTTCAGCATACTCATGGAGGAGGCAGCTCGCACAATCATTATGGTACAAAGAATGGAAACGGGAATGGAGGAAGCAACGGACAAAACCGCACCAATCCGTCAAACCCAACCAAGGTAGACCTGAGCCACATCACTTGTTTTAAGTGCCGCAAGACCGGGCATTATGCAAATGAATGTCTAGAAGCCCAGAATGGAAATGGCAATGGAAGCTCAGGAAAGAAGCCGAATCCTTTCAACAGAGGACAAGTGAACCACGTTACCGTGGAGGAGGTTGAAGTTCAGCGGATCTTGATGAATAGGTAAGTTTTGGTTAAGTCATTTCTGCGGTTGTTCTTTTGATCTTGGTGCATCGCATTCATACATAACAAGGGGATTTGTGGATAAGTTTAGCCTGCCCACTAGGACTCTTAAGACACCCATGCTAGTAAGCTCACGGGAGGCGAGTATATGGCCGATCAAGGATGTTTTCAAGTGCCATTAAGTATAGGGAGGCATGTTTTCCCAGCAGTTTAATTATATTGGAATCCCAAGGTTTGGATGTAATTCTTGGTATGGATTGGTTGTCGATGTATGGAGGAAACATCGATTGCGCGATAAGACAATTTTGCTTACGACACGGAAGGAAGGAGAATCAAGTATGTATCACGACAAGAGCCGAGAAGGGCACATGTAAATTCCTTATCGGGGAGTTGTGCGGGAGGAAGTACCAGGTAAGGTATTTCCCGATGTATTTCGAGAAGAGTTGCGGGCATGCCACCGGATAGAGACATCAATTTCTGATTGAACTACTGCCGAACCTTTGGGCGATATCTAAGAGACCGTATAGGATGCCAGCCCAAGAGTTGGAGGAAATTAAGAAGCGATTAAGGAGTTCTTGGATAAAGGTTTTATTTGCCCAAGTTCTTCGCCTTGGGGATCACCGATACTTCTAGTGGAGAAGAAGGATGGATCTTTAAGAATGGTTGTTGATTATCGAGGATTGAATGAAGTAACCATTAAGAACAAATACCCGTTGCCAATGATCAATGACTTGTTTGACCAATTGCAAGGAGCTAAGGTGTTTTCCAAGATCGATTTGCGATCAGGGTACCATCAGTTAAATATTCGAGAGCAGGATATACCTAAGGCGGCTTTTATGTAGCGCCCTCGATGCGGCTATATCTCCCGATGTCGAAGCACGACTTAGAGGCATAACCGCATTGAAAGCAATGTCATAAGTGAGGTAATCTTCACACAACCCATGTAATACATAAGGAAAGAGATACATAGTTGGCTTACGGTTGCCACTTCACACAATACATAAATAAACATCCATCATCCAGATTACACTCAAGGTCCGACTACGGAACCAAAATAAAAGAAGACTACCCCAAATGCTACACAGATCCCGATCGCCCCAAGCTGGGCTCCACTCACGATCATCGGGAAAAAGACACATAATAACGACCACGTTCCTCGTCGAACTCCCACTTGAGCTCGGTTCGTCACCTGCCTTGGCATCGTCGGCACTGCAACTGTTTTGGTAGAATCTGTGAGTCACGGGGACTCAGCAATCTCACACCACGAGATCAAGTCTATTTAAGCTTATAGGAAGGACAGAGTTGTGAGGTGGAGCTGCAGCAAGCGACTAGCATATATGGTGGCTACATTACGCAAAAGAGAGAAGAGAAGCGAACGCGGTCGTGAAGCTAGTAGCGATCAAGAAGTGATCTGAAACTACTTACGTCAAACATAACTCCAACACCGTGTTCACTTCCCGAACTCCGCCGAGAAGAGACCATCACGGTTACACAGCAGTTGATGTATTTTAATTAAGGTCAACCGGGTTTTCTACAACGGACATTAACAAATTCCCATCGCCTCATAACATGAGCACGGCTTTCAAAAGATAATACCTGCAGGGTGTCCCAACAACCCATTATAAGCTCTCACGGTCAGCGAAGGATATTCCTTCTACAGGAAGACCCGATCGATCTCGGAATCCGGACTACAAGACATCTCGACAATGGTAAAACAAGACCAGCAAGGCCACCCGATTATGCCGACAAATCCCGATAGGAGCTGCACATATCTCGTTCTCAGGGCACACCGGATGAGACAGGCTACGAGTAAAACCAGGCTTTGAGTTTCCCCGAGGTGGCCCCGCAGGCGGCTCGGTTCGAACCAACACTCGAGGACACCGGCCCCGGGGGCTAAAATAAAGATGACCCTCGGGCTCGCGAAAACCCAAGGGAAAAATATGGTGGTAGGTGGTCAAATGGTAAAACCAATGTTGGGCCTTCTTTGGAGGAGTTTATTCAAAGCGAACTATCAAGGGGTCCCATAAATCACTTAACCGTGTAAGGAGCATAAAATCAAGAAACATAACACGGTATGGCCGGAAACTAGAGGCGGCAAGAGTGGAACAAAACACCGGGCATAAGGCCGAGCCTCCCACCCTTTACCAAGTATATAGGTGCATTAATTAAAATAAGAGATATTGTGATATCCCAAAATATCCATGTTCAACAAGGAACAAACTTCATCTTCACTGCAACTAGCAGCGCTATAAGAGGGGCTGAGCAAAGCGGTAACATAGCCAAACAACGGTTTGCTAGGAAAGGATGGTTAGAGGTTTGACATGGCAATATGGGTGGCATGATATATCAAGTGGTAGGTAGCATAGCATAGGCATAGCAAAAAGCGAGCATCTAGCAAGCAAAGATAGAAGTGATTTCGAGGTATGGTCATCTTGCACAAAGTTCTCGAGTTGTCGAAAGCTTGATCCTCGTAAGCGTTCTCAACAGGTTCCTCATTCACGTACTCGTCTCCCGGCTCTACCCAAAGCAAGAACACAAACAAAGGAACCACAATAAATCACGGGCGATGCACAAACAACATGATGCACTACATGGCATGATATGCGAGATGTGAGATGCAATGCGTATCGTGCTCGAAGGAAAATGATGAACAAGGCATCAACTTGGCAAACCAAGTATGCCGCTGGAAAGAATGAGATGATTTGGTTGAAATCGATATAAAGATCACCGGAATCGGATGCACGGTTTGCAAATGGCAAGCAAAACAAGAATGGCACAAATCTGCCATTAACAACATGATGCCACATAGCAAGCAACAAGAAATTAAGCTACTGCACACAAACGTACCAACAAAGCATATGGAAGTGATCTACTCAATATGCTTGACAAAAGATGAACACTGATATACGGCTAATTCACAACATAACAGGTCCAAACAAGCATGGCAAAAGTGCAAAATATATCAGCTTCACAGACTTAGTGAAAATACTAACATGCCAGAAATTAACATGAGGAAGCAATGTTTAGAGCATGAAAACATCGTGCTACAGGAACATATCATAGAAACTTAAGGAATGGCATGATACTACTAAATGCATAGAACAAAAGTCCTTTACTGACCAAGAGCCAAAACGGATCAGAAAATGTAATAGCACACATGTCAATATAGCAAGTTTAGTTATGATTCAACAAGCAGGGCATGACATTGACAGAATTATGAAGGCATCTTGCGAGCTCGATGCACTCACTACAGAGCATTTCATGATAAACTAAGCATCGTCCATCAAGAAGACATGGCATATAAGCTATACATGGCAATAACAACATCATAGCATACACGGATCAACTACAACAACCTTGGCAAAATTGAATAACATGTAAACAACCTGCCAGGAAACATTTTATAGCAAAAGTAGAGCTCGATTGACTCAAGCTATGGCACTCCATAATTGCAAACAAGGGCATGGATGGATAGATAATAACCATATGTTCAAAACATCCTTACTGAAGTATCTCAAAATAAGCATGGATCTCTCAGCAGCATCAAGTTTACATGGCATAAAAATATCAATGAGCAGGGGCTGAAATCAGCAACATCATGAAGCCTAGTTTGCATGCTTGTGCTAGTCACCACAGAGATCACAAAAATACATGGCATACACCCCTGTAAAGATGGCATGGCATATTACAAAACACATGTAGGACTCAAGATCATAGGATGCATACATCAATCATGGCAAAAATGACAAAAGTGCATGTTCTGATAAGAATCTGAAACTAACATCACATAGCCCTCTTCTAACAGAATTTCGGGCATCAAGATGAGCTCAAATGAAAATGATGCAGTGAGATGAAATGATGTACTCATCGAGACGAACAATTCGGTATGATACACACCCAAAATGGAGCCACGGGTGCAAAGTTGTGGTGCAATGAACATGCTCTGAAATTAATGATGAGATAAGGACTTGGGCGAAAATCGGGGAGGAAGAAAAAGTCAACAGAGGCTTGATCGGATCTGGCGCCACAGACTTCGAGGTTCGCGGCGGGCTCGGGAAGCCGGAGGAGACGGAGGAGAGGCCAGGCGGCGGATCTGGCCGGATCCGGCGCCCAGCGGCGTCAGGCGGAGGCCAGCAGGCGGCCGGGCCTTGGCGAAGCCCGGCGGCGCGGGCGGAGGCAGGGCGGCGGCCGCCTGGGCGAGGTCGGCGACAGCGCGGCGACGAGGCAGCACGGTCTTGAGCGGCAGGCGGAGGAGGCCTGGCGCGCGGCGGCGAGGCAGCAGCGACGCGGATCTGGCATGGGCCAGGCGGGCTCCATGGGCCGCGGCGATGTGGGCTGGGCGCATGCGTGGCGGCATGATTGATTGGCCGGCGGCGGGCGTGTCGGCCAGTCCGGATGTCCGTGGCGCGAGAGGCGCGGGCTAGGGTTAGGGGTGGAGTTGATCCGAATTTCGGGGAGGAGGTGTTTTTATAGGTAGGAGGAGTTAGGAAGCTCAAATGAGGTGCAGTTTCGCCCACACAATCGTGATCGAGCGGAGATGGACATAGAAGTGACTTAGATGGGTTATTGGGCCGTTTTGAAGGGTGTTGGGCTGCAACACACAAGAGGCCTTCAGCGGTTACCAGTCGACCGTTGGAGTATCAAGCGACCTCAAATGTACGAAACTTGACAGTGGTCTCTGGTGGTGTACCAAGGCCACTTGGCAAGCCTCGGTCTATTCCGAGAATTTTTAACACCTGCTCACGAAAAATAGACAAGAGGGGTGCGCCGGTGCACGTAGGAGTGTCGGATGGCAAAACGGACAACGGGGAAAATGCTCGGAATCATGAGACGAACACGTATGCGAATGTGATGCACGTGATGACATGATATGAAATGCATGACATGGACAAAATGCAAAATGAAGAAAAACCCAACCACGGAGGGAAAACCATAGCACATAGCCGAAAATGGCAAGAGTTGGAGTTACAAATATGGAAAGTTACATCCGGGGTGTTACAACACTCCTCCACTACAAGAGGATCTCGTCCCGAGATCTAGGACTGAAAGAACTCCGGATATTCGGAACGGAGGTGATCCTCGCGCTCCCAGGTGGCTTCTCGGTCGGAGTGGTGTGACCACTTCACTTTCAGGAATTTGATTGACTTGTTGCGAGTCTTGCGCTCGGTTTCTTCAAGAATAGCAACGGGGTGCTCATGATAGGAGAGATCTTCTTGGAGGTCAATTTCTTCAAAGTTGATGAGTGCGCTCGAGAGTCTTGAAGCACTTGCGAAGCTGTGACACGTGAAACACATCATGCGTTCGCGAAGTTGGGCGGAAGCTCAAGTTGATAGGCGAGATCGCCTCTTTTGCCAATGATCTTGAAAGGACCCACGTATCTAGGGGCAAGCTTCCTTTGATGCCGAGCGGCGAGAGTGCCTTTCATTGGAGAGATCGCGAGGTAGACATGGTCTCCGATTTCAAAAGCCACATCACGATGCTTGTCATCATAATATCCCTTACAGTGCGATTCTGCGGCTTTGAGATTCTCACGAATGACTTTGCACATTTCTTGACTTCGTGATCAAGTCGTTGCCAAGAAGTTGGCATTCACATCTCGGACCAATTGAGAGAGTACGACACTTTACGCCATAGAGAATTTGAATGGGGCCTTGCCCGAACTAAGCTTGAAGCTGTTGTTGTAGGAGAACTTCGGCATATGGAAGACAATCTTCCCACTTCATACGAAAGAGATGACACAAGCCACGAGCATGTCTTGAGGATTTGATTGACTTCGCTCGACTTGGCCACTTGTTTGAGGATGGAAAGCTGTCTTTGAAACGAATGTTGGTGCCCATGGCCTTCTGAAAAGAATCCCAAAACTTAGAGGTGAAAATGCTTCCACGGTCTGAAGAGATCAATTGTGGAATGCCGTGCAAGGAGACAATTCTGGAGGTGTATAGCTCTGCCAACTGAGCTGCTGTGATAGATTCTTTGATTGGAAGAAAATGAGCCACTTTAGTAAGCTTGTCGATGACGACGAAGATGGCATCATTTCCACGCTTGGACTTAGGAAATCCAGTCACGAAGTCCATCTCGATATGATCAAACTTCCATTCTGTAATAGCAAGAGGTTGGAGGAGACCAGCTGGTCGTTGGTGTTCTGCTTTCACCCTTCGGCAGACATCACATTCATTCACGAATTGAGCAATTTCTCGCTTCATTCGAGTCCTGTCTGACTTGCTTGAGGTCATGGTACATCTTCGTACTTCCGGGATGAATGGATAGAAGAGAATTGTGCGCCTCGTTCATAATGACTTTACGTAGATCACCCTTTGGAACCACAATCCGGTCCTCGAAGAAAAGAGTATCTTTGTCACCAATGTGGAAGCACTTGTATTTGGAAATGCCCTTGTCGATACCATGTTTCACCTTTTTCACCATGGTATCCAGGAGTTGAGCCTCACGAATTTGGTCTTCCAAAGTAGGAGAGACTATGAGGTTGGCAAGAAAACCTTGAGGAACAACTTGAAGATTCAGCTTGCGGAAAACTTCACAGAGATCCGGTTGGAAGGGCTTGAGAATTAAACTGTTGCAGTAAGCCTTCCTGCTCAAAGCATCTGCAATCACATTCGCCTTGTCTAGAGTATATTCAATACTTGGGTTGTACTCTTGAATCATTTCGACCCATCGAGTTTGCCTGAGGTTGAGGTTGGGTTGAGTGAAGATATACTTGAGACTCTTGTGATCGGTGAATATGTCCACTTTCCTTCCCAACAAGAGATGTCTCAATGTTATCAATGCATGGACAACTGCCGCCAACTCAAGATCGTGAGTGGGGTAGTTCTTTTCGTTGAGCTTCGGTGACGAGAGGTATAAACCACAACTTTCTTCTCTTGCATTAACACAGCACCGAGACCTTGAAGAGAAGCATCACGAGAAAACTTCAAATGGCTTGGATTCATCAGGAGGAGTTAAGACAGGAGCTGTGACGAGTTTCTCTTTGAGAGTATTGAAAGCAAAGTCACACTTAGGAGACCAGACATACTTGACATGCTTCTGGAGGAGGTTGGAAAGAGGCTTTGCAATCTTAGAGAAGTTCTCAACGAATCTTCGGCAATAGCTTGCAAGTCCAAGAAAACTGCGAAGCTGCTTGACATTCTGAGGAGGTTCCCAATTCACAACTGCAGACACCTTCTCGGGATTAACAGCGATGCCCTTGGCGGAGATGATGTGACCAAGATAAAGAACTTCATCAAGCCAAAATTCATATTTGGAAAACTTAGCATAGAATTGATGCTCTCACGAGCTTGTCGAGCACCAATCGCAAATGTTTGGCATGATCCTTCTTATTCTTGGAAAGACCAAAATATCATCGAGATAGACCAAGGCGAATTCATTGGTGTAGGGGTTGAAGATGAAGTTCATCATTCGAGAGAATGTTGGAGGAGCATTGACAAGGCGAAAGACATGACAGTATATTCATAAGAACCAAAGCTTGTTCGAATCTTGTCTTGGGAATATCTTGTTCACGAATGCGAATTTGATGATAACCCATATGAAGGTCAAGCTTGGAGAACACTTTAGCACCTTTGAGTTGCTCGAAAAGCTCATTGATGTTGGGAAGTGGATACTTGTTCTTGATAGTCTTCTTGTTCAATGGGCGGTAATCGGCCTTGCAGTCGGTCCGTGCCATCCTTCTTCTGGACAAAAGAACTCCACAACCCCATGGAGATGAACTCGGCTGATCAAACCCAGGGCGCTCTTGTTCATCGAGCTGTTTCTTCAATTCCTTCAGCTCATTAGGTCCAAGTTTGTATGGGCGCTTGCAAATGGGTTCGTGCGGGCTCAAGATCGATACTTGAATTATTTGGCCGATGAGGAGGCATGCCCGGAGCTCTTACGGAAAGACATCTTGATACTCACAAGCGATGGAATCGAGAGATAGCATCCAACTCGCCCTTCTCATTGAGAGAAAACAACCTAATGGTTTCATCACGGCGGCATAGATGATCACATCCTCGGAAGAGTGTGTCAATTGAATTTCCACAGCAGCACAATCAAGTTGAGCTTTGTCTGACAAAGCCATCCATCCAGAGAATTAGATCAATATCCGAGTCACCAAGGACAATTGGTTTAGCAGAAATCTATAGTCGCCCATCTTGATACCGACATTGAACTAACATGGTAGATCTCAAGCGCTTAGCGGAGAAACAACTTGCAATGCTCTAGGTAATGCCTCTGTATCAAAATTGTGCTTCGATGCAAAAGGATATGACATGAAAGAATGCGAAGCACCAATATCAAATAAGACTTTTGCAGGAATATCATTATCTGGAAGATTACCCATTATCACGTCAGTAGATTCCTCCGCTTGCGCTGCATTCATCATATTCACCTTTGCAGACTTGGGATTATGCTTGACCACTGCATTGCTGGAAGATCTCACAGGAGGAGGAGGCGGAAGGCGCCTTTGGTTGAAGCACTTGTTCGCATAGTGACTGTTGGGGATGTTACTACTAGGCGTAAACCGGCCTATCTGGGCCGGGTTGACTTCATCGGTAGTTCAATGGTATAAAAGCCCAAGAGGCATGAGTGTAAGGGCCCAAGGCCTGTAGTCGGTTCAGTACCTGTAGCCGTAAACCGGCCTGATGTATAAACTTGTATTGTAAGTTAGGAATAGAGGGAGAGACCAACCCGGATACGAATATGAACCGGAGGTTGGGACTCTCTGAGCCGGTGGGCGTCACCCGTGTATATAAGGGGACGACCCGGGGCGGTTCAGGGACAGAGAACAACAACTCGAGGCCTAGGCGAAGCTATTTGCTCCTAGTCATCGAGACCACATCAATCCATCACAAACTAGGCGTAGGCTTTTACCTTCATCGAAGGGGCGAACTAAATATAACTCTCGTGTCTTTGTGTCCGCTTTAACTCCTCCAAGTTAACTCCGTGGCGATGGCTCCGCGACTAAGTCCTTTCACGAGGACATCTGCGTGTGACAAAACCACGACGGTTGGCGCCCACCGTGGGGATATCGCCGAAGGTTTGATGATCTTGGAGGGCAAGCTCGAAGGACTCGAAGGCTACGCTGTGGGCGGATGACCAAGAGTCGTCGCGGCAAACTCTACATCGGCGATGCAGGTGGGGCCCGACCTTGGCTCGATTGAGTCTGGTACGGGTCCCCTTTGGTGGCATACTGCGTTTTCATCGGCAAGATCGGTGAGCAGGGCTGGCCGGACATCTGCACCGACCTCGTCGAGACGGCTCAGCGTGCGAAACCTGCCCAGGCTAAACCGGCTGTCAAGCGTGCTTTCGTGGGAGTCATCCACGGAGGAAGTTATGAGGACGGATCAGCATCTGGTGGCGAAACCGTCGTCTAATCTGATGACGAGTCGTCGACCGGAGAAACTGAGTCTCTATATTAGCTGCAAGATGGCCAGATTGGGGGCTGTTCCGACGGTGACGATATTCGGACCTTTGATCTGCCCAACGGGTTGGAATATTCATGGCGGTACTGGCGATGCTTCACTCTTCGACCACTGCGGCAATGGTCGCCGGTTCAACAGCGGTGATGGCAGCCGGGGCTGGAGGCCCTGTGCGCACGCCGGCTCAAGTTTTATCAGAACTATTCGATGCGTTGGCTGTGCTCATGGCAGAGGCTAACCCGGCAGACCGGGACACTCATAGTGCGGAGGTTGCAAAGGTGAAGGAACAAATCACTCAGGCTAAAGAGGATCTGGCAGCTGCGAGCGCGGGATGGCGGCGAAGCGGGCGCTTTGGATGCGCAAGCTTATAGGCTCATCTTTGGATCGAGCAGCGTCGCATGAAGTCATGAAGAGGAAATCTGATCCCGTTTGCCTTCAGTTTTGAGGAAGAGATCTCTTCAACACCCGGGAGCGGGGACCGTAATCCGCGGTGGTAAACCAGGCGGAAGCACTGGGGCGGGCGCGCCAGTTCAGCCCAGCGTAATAGATCTGCCTCGCCATCATACCGCACGCCTCGGGCTGTGCAAACACCTCAGTCACTACTCCAACCCGATGGATAACCTTGTTGCAGCTGCGGCACGGTTGGGCGATTCAATCGGCGATTCACCACAGCGGTAGAGACGCGGCGGGTCAAGGAACTCCTTAGGACAGCTCGGTCCAGCAGAAGCGTATTCAGTACAGCAGCGATCGGATCCACTCTACCCCTCGCCCAAGCCGGAGCTATAGCAGGCGCGTGGATGAACCGGCCGTATCAAGTAATGCACGGCGCGGTGCACCCCGGGGCAACAACCCGGCGGGTGGTTTCGACAAAGCTCAGGAGGTGGTGGACCAGGCTCGGGCACGTAGGGAGGCCGAGTTAGCACCACATCATCAGGATTATCAGCTTCGCGCGGTTAGCCGACCATCTTTGAGCACAGGTTACCTCTAGCTCTTTGGGGTGCCTTGCCTCGTCCCGCTTTCACGCAATGTCACGCTTGCCCAAGGATTTCAAAGGGCGCGCAAAGTGCCAAATTACACGCCGATCTGGCTCGAAGCATGGATAGAGAGTTATGAGATGGCCATGGAGATGCTGGATGTGGATGAAGCCGCGTGTGCAAAGTATTTTACCATGATGCTCGAGGGCACGGCCCGTACTTGGTTGAAAAACTTGCCACCCAATTCCATCAGTTCATGGGCCTTGTTGCGGACCGGTTCATTCAAATTTCAAAGATACCTGTAAGCAGCCCATATGCATGGTGGACTTGGTGGCTTGTGTCCAGGTGAGGGGAATCAACAACCCATTGGGTATGCAGCGTTTGAAGTCTTACATTCTTGGACCCGGATCAACGCTGATTCTGCGATCTTGACCCTAGAGGGCAACTGCCGGTTTAAACCTTTAAAGTTGAAGCTGGGACGCATGAAGCGGTTTTGCAATGACATGGGCACTCTCATGGGCGTTTTGGTGAAGTATGCTGATTCTGATAGTACCAAGGATCCCGAGTCTGATGATGATGATGAGACAGGGAAGGGAAAGAAGAACAGCAATTCCAAAGGCCAGCAGCATCACTCGGCAGGTAATGGTGGAAGTAAGCGTAAAGCGAACGGCAACATGGACTTCGTCGCCAACACCAACGCAGGACAAGGGCCAGCGGCGCAAGGGAAAACAGCCGAATCGAGGTGGAGCGCCTAATCCCAATCCGGACCGCTTGAACTATCTGTTGAATCAACCCTGTCCGAAGCATGGGACGAAGGAGGCGCCAGAAATCACCTCTGGAAGGATTGTTACATTATGCAGGATTTCAAAAGTTCTAATGCTTTCCGGTATGATCAAGGTTCCGGCAGCGGTTCAGGGTCCGTCCCGGGTTACGGTGGAGGAAATTCCGGTCCAGGGTTTAATGGTAGTCGGGCGGACATAACAATCGAACAATCGAGAATAACCGAATTGGTTACAATCAGCAGCAGCGATCGGGTTATCAAAGCAACCCAAAGCGGTTGAATGGTGGGCAGTACCACGTCTTCACCACCAGCTTAGACAAGCGAGACCGGAAGCTTCAGAAGCGGGCAGTCAACGTTGTTGAACCGGCCGTGCCTCATTACTTACGCTGGTCGAGCAGCCCATTGTGTGGAGTAGAGAGGATCATCCTCCCGGGTTGACAATCCGGGTCAGCTAATACAGTGGTGGCACCTCGGTAGGAGGTTATAAGTTCACCAAGGTGCTCATGGATGGAGGGAGCAGCATCAACATCCTGTACTATCAGACCTTCCGCCGCATGGGGTTAACAGATAAACATCTCAAACCGTCCAATACAGTGTTCCATGGTGTGGTGCACGGCAAGTTAGCATATCCGGTTGGTAAAATAGCTCGGAGGTGGCCTTGAGGATGAACATGACTCGGATCGAAACATTGACGTTTGAAGTGGTGAAAATTCAAAGTCCTTATCACGCCCTGTTTGGGCGGCCGGCTTATGCCAAGTTCATGGCGCGACCTTGTTATATCTATTTACAGCTCAAGATGCCGGGTCACAGGGGGACAATAACGGTTCATGGGAGCCGCAAGATCGCTTTGGAGTGTGAGGAAGGTGATGCGGCTTACGCAGAGTCGGTTTGTGCCACCGAGGAGCTGAAGTATTATAAGGATAATGTTGATCCGGCGGACATGACTCCATTAAAGAAGCCAACTACAAAGCATGATTCGGCCCTGAAGTTTAAATCGGCAGCTGAGACTAAGCTTGTTGACTTCGTACCTGGCGATTCGTCCAAGCAGTTCAGCATCAGTGCCAACTTGGATCCGAAATAGGAAAGCGCGCTCATCTAGTTCATCCGTGAGAATCGGGACATTTTTGCATGGAAGCCTTTTGACATGCCAGGTGTACCGAGGGAGCTCGCTGAGCACACTCTTAATGTTGATCCCAAGTACAAACCGGTAAAGCAGTTTATCCGCCGGTTTAACGAGGAGAGGCGTAAGGCCATTGGAGAGGAGGTTGCCAAGCTCTTAGCAGCGGGTTTTATCGTAGAAGTTTTCCATCCAGAGTGGCTTGCTAATCCGGTGCTGGTCCTTAAGAAGAACGGCACTTGGCGCATGTGTGTGGATTACAGATCTTAACAAGGCTTGTCCAGCAGATCCTTTGCCCTCCCGCATTGACCAGATTATTGATGCCATGCGGGTTGTGGCGTTGAGTTTTTGGATGCGTATTCGGATATCATCGAGATCAAAATGGCGGTTAAGGACCAGGAGAAGACAGCGTTTATCACTCCCTTTGGAGCCTTACGCTATGTATCTATGCCTTTTGGGCTCAAGAGCCCAAGCAACTTATCGGCGTTGCGTGTGAAATTGCTTGCATGAACAGATCGGCCGTAATGTGCATGCCTATGTGGATGATATTGTGGTTAAGTCAAGGAAGAAGGAAACACTGATTGATGATTTGAAAGAAACCTTTGACAACCTACGGGTTTACAAGATGATGCTCAACCCGGCCAAATGTGTCTTCGATGTTCCGGCAGGCAAGTTATTGGGTTTCCTTGTGTCCAACAGGGGGATTGAAGCTAATCCGGAGAAGATTACGACTATCACCTCCCTAGCTAAACCAAAATGTATTAATGATGTCCAGCGTGTGGCGGGCAGATTACCTTGTTGAGCGGTTTATCGGCCGCCTCGGAGAAGGCCATCCTTTGTACCAGATCTTTGAAGAAGACGGTCGGTTTATGCGAGTCCAGCCGGCGATGAAGCGTTGGAGGACTTAAAGCGGCAATTGGCCCACCGCTGTGCTCGCCACTCCCATCGACAAGGCAACCTGGCATGTATGTTGTGCTAACGCCCGAAGCGATTAAGCGTAGCCATTGTGGTAAGCGGAAGGAGGCGGGAAGGAGCATCCGGTTCAACGTCCGGTTTATTATATCAGTGAGGTGCTTATTGATTCTAAGCAAAGATATCCGCATTGGCGGAAGCTAGTGTATGGAGTTTTTATGGCAAGCCGGAAGCTGAAGCAGTATTTCCAGGGGCACCCCATCACGATGGTCAGTTCAGCTCCCTTAGGTGATATCATACAGAACCGGGAGGCGACTGGCCGGATTGCCAAGTGGGCTATAGAGCTTGGGCCGCACGGTTTGAAGTATGTACCTCGAACAACAGTGAAGTCTCAAGCACTTGTGGATTTCATTAATGATTGGACGGAGTTACAAGCGCCTGAAGAAAAGCCGGATCATATTTATTGGACCATCCATTTTGACGGATCCAGCGGTTGGAGGCTCGAAGCTGGAGTCGTGTTAACTTCCCACGAGGTGACAAGTTTTATTCGTCCTCCGCAATGTTCCCTTGTACTAACAATGCAGCTGAGTATGAAGCCTTGCTCCATGGTCTTGGATGGCTAAGGAGATGAATCTAAGCGGGTTAAGTGCTTGGTGACTCGGACCTAGTGGCTCAACAGTGTACGGCACTTGCGATTCCAAGGACCGCTCATGGCTGCATATCATCGTGAGGTGGATGTTGTCGCAGGTCATTTTAAAGGCTATCAGGTGGACCACGTGGATCGTCGGAAGAATGAAGTGGCGGGCGCTTTGAGCAGTTGGGCTCTCAGCATAAACCGGTCCGCCCAATGTTTTTCTCGACGTCTTGCATGTCCCGTCGGTCAAGCTCCACGATGAAGCGGTTTGGCTATTCCAGATCCGGAGGCTCGATTGGTGGCAGCTCGCATGTCATTCCGGATTGGGCGCTCCCTTATTTGGCGTACATGAACCGGGCGAGTTACGAGAAAAATGAGGCGTTGGCCCGGCAGATAGTTCGGCGGTCTAAGTCTATGACCATTGTTAATGGCGAGTTGCATCATTGCAGTGTGTCAGGGGCGTTTCAACGCTGTGTGTCCCCTGAGGAAGGATGTGAAATATTGCGTGAGATCCACGAAGGAGACTTTGGTCACCACGCCGGTTCAAAATCCTTGGTGGCTATAGCGTTCATACGGTTTCTATTGGTTGACTGCCCATGCCGATCACGGAAGATCTGGTCGAGACGATGTGATGGTTGCCAAAAGTTTTCTAGGCGTGCTCATATACGGCCCAAGAATTGAGGATGATTCAATTACTTGGCCGTTTGCGACAGGGGCTGGATATGGTTGGACATTTCAAAGGTCCAAGGACAAGAAGACACACTGTTGGTGGCGGTTGACAAATTTACAAAGTGGGTAGAAGCGAACACATTAGCAAGTGTGATGCGGCCCGGCGGTTTAGTTCATCAAAAGGTGATTTCGGTTTGGTTTTCCACACAATATCATTACGAGATAATGGTACCAATTTGTCCAAAGGTGCCATGAAAGAGTTCTATGACGTGAGCACATCCGGCTTGGCGTTTCTTCCGTAGCTCACCCACAGTCCAATGGTCAGCGGAAAGAGCCAATCAAGAGATCACGAGAGGAATCAAGCCCTGGCTTATGGTCCCTTTGCGAGAGGGCGCCGGGTTGTTGGGTAGAAGAACTACCATCGTGTTATGGAGTGTAAATACTACACCTAACAGATCCACTTGGATACACGCCGTTCTTTATGGTTTATGGAGCGGAGGCGGTTCTCCCCAGCGACGTCTGTCATGACTCACCTCGTGTGGCAGCCTATTTTGAGGCAGATAACAAGACAGCACGACAGGACGCTTTGGATCGACTGGATGAAGAACGAGACATAGCAGCTGCTCGCTCGGTGATTTACCAGCAAGACCTTCGTCGTTATCATAATCGCCGGGTCAGAACCAGAACCTTTCAAGAAGGAGATTTGGTGCTTCGGCTCATTCAAGACCAGACGGATATGCACAAGCTATCCCCGCCTTGGGAGGGACCTTTCATGGTCAGCAAGAATCACTGTAACGGGTCGTACTATCGATCGATGTTCGAGAGCATAAAGACTCACGCGTCGAAGAGGAGACCAACGAGCCGTGGAACATAGCTCATCTTGACCTTATTATACGAGCCATCGGCTCTTATGACGATGTATATATTATGAATAAAGCAATAAGCGGGAGCTCGGCTAAGCGGGTATCCGTTCTGTTACATCATGCGTGGTTACATGGAGTTGTTATGTCTTAAAGCGGCCTCGGTTTACCCCTTGAGTTTGCTTTTCAAAGGCTTTGTGATATCACTTGGGGGCTTGGTCGTATCCGAACCAATGCAACACCTTTTGATAGGCAAAAGCCACCAGATCACTTGGGGACATGGTCAAGTCTGAACCAGATCCGCTTCTTGATCGGCCTAAGGCCATAGAGTCACATGGGGGCTTGGTCCAACCCGAACCATTGCCACGCCACTTGATCGGCATAATGCCACGGTTTCAGTTGGGGACCTGGCTGACTTGAACCATAGCTACACCTTATTGGGAGCTTGGTCGTGTCCGACCACGGTAACGCCATCTGATCGGCTCAGTAAAGCCTCTTTTTTCAAACAGTTTTATCATTGCTTTTGCTTCCATATTTTTTCATCACTGATTTTTGTTGCGTTTCTTAAACCGACAACAGTTTTAAACCGTTTTCAAAACTATCAGTTGATGGAATTCGGTCAAATCTTTAATCCCGCGATAATTTCACCGGTTTGATGTTTTTTCTGTTAACATCCTATTATGGAGTAACAGGGGGGCTTATTAGGACCCGACACGGTTTACGTGGTAAACCGGCAGTATAAATGACAGGAGCTGTTTTCTCCTTTGACGGTAAGGGTTTATACAACCTCCGCTTCAAGATTGGCTAAGCCAAAACTTATACCCAGCAATGGCAGGTATTTGATATCATAAATTTTGATTATATACCTTAAAAATTCAAATTATATGTATATCTGAATATCACAAACCAGCTGGCGGCATAAACCGCCGTGGCGGTTTAAGATTTTGTAACTGCATGCAATATAAGATGAGACGTTTTGATCATTCAAGCAAGAGTATCAGCACCCATGCACGAAGGCATGTTCAAAGCAAGAGTGTTGGCTATCCTATTACAAGGCAACATGGTGCCCAAATAAGATGGTTGTTTCTTGGCAGAATATAATAAAGCAGCTCTTCAAACCGGCTTCCGGATCATGCCTGCTTGTTGCCCCGGTTTGATGGTTGTGGGTCGTCCTGTGCCGCTTCAGCCTCTTCCTCTCTACCCAGCTGCTGGAAATCAAGAGTGGTCCTGTCGATTCCCATTAAAGCTTGAAAGACAGCCTCTTCATGGATCAGGGAAGTTGGGTCAATATCTGGAGCATAAGTATGCTTACGGATTGGAGGGATCAGGTTCTCCGCTTCAGGAATAGGTGCAGCCACTCGCTTGTTCTGGTCATCGTACTGAGCTTGATAATGCGACAAGTTGGTTTCTTCAGCTAATTGGCAAGCCAAAGGGCGCACGGCCCGGTTTATTGCTCTCAAGTCATTTTCGTTGAATTCTGAGTCGTCTTCCTTCAGACTGGGATAGCCCTGAGCCGCTTCAATGGGATCGAAATCTGGCACCCATGCTTTGGCCCAGATTAAGGCGTTGATGGCGCCGGTTCGTGTAGCAGATTTCTTCAGCTCTTCAATCCGGGCGGGAAGCATGGACAACCTCTTAAGGGTATCCTGAATTAAGGAAGGTGCCGGATTGTTATGAGATGCGGTGGAGATAATCCGTTGCGCCCGATGATACACTGCTCTATTAAGGTATGGGCAGCCTTCAATTTTTCGAACATCGACCCCATGTAGGCCAATCGTGTGCCTCAGATTGCAAGAGAAATTACAAACCGGACTTATCATAAGAAAGGTCAAGATTGTCATAGAATCCAAAGGAAACTTACCGAAGATGGCAGCAGTCATGGAATGCACTTGCCGCTTCACGCTGGTCAGCTCATCTACCACCGGTTTAAGGGCAGCCTCAGCATTTTCAACCTTCTTGGTCAAAGCGGCTTTTTCAGTATCCCAGCCGGCCCGCTCAGACTTGAACCACTCCTTGAGTTGTTCCATAGTAGTTAACGCGGTTTTCAGTTCATCCTTGGCCTTGGAGGTTTCTGATTGTTGAGATTTCAGATTTTCTTGGAGGTCCTGGATTTGTGGGGCTTGTTGACGTATCTCACTCTACAACAAGGAAGCATGTTACATATCGTCATTTCAAGTCCCCAGTGCATAACCTGTTATACGCTTGGCACTTGGGGGCTAATGCATATTTAATCTTCATCTGTTAATGCAATCACAAAGTCCCAAGCTCAATACAAGTATTCAGCTTGGCACTTGGGGGCTAATGGCTATTTATTCAAACATGTACTGATGTGGCGATATAAAATACAGTCCCGGTTTAACTATGCTAAGTTGAACCGGCTCTTGGGGGCTACATCAGCGGATTCTGAAGCATTGCGTTTATATTAAGTCCCGGTTTAACTATGCTAAGTTGAACTGGCCCTTGGGAACTAGGAGAGTTAACAAAATGGAAATATTCGTGCAAGAAAAGAACATGGAGGTTACCTCGAGTTTCTCCTTCATCATTTTCACCGAGCCAGCTTCATAGTCACGGCTGGTATACAACCGTTCAAGTAGCGGAGTGAAGGTCTTGAGGGTTCAGAGCGGCATAAGTGGCCAGATCAACATCCCACTTGCCCTTGCTCATAGTGGCAAATTCCTCCTTGGCAGAATGTTTAGATAAGGCAACTGGATTGCCCGGTTCACTGTGGCCAAAACCAGTAATTACGACGTCGTCGTCCTTGGAGCTAGCGGTTTGACCAGGAACCGCCGGTTGGTCAGCAGGCCGGAATGGACTGGTGGATTTTTCAATCCGGGTTGGGATTCTAGGCTGATCAGCAGGAAGGGCGGTGTCAGTAGGCCTTTCTTCAGTCACAAGATCGTCATTTTGCTGTGGCGGATCATTGGGTGTGTCTTCGCAGTTATCCGTTTCAAGGTTTGGGGTGCTCCCCGGTTCAGGGGCAGTTTCTTCGTCAGCCGCTTTACCCAGACGAGCCTTTTTGCTCGGCCTAGGCTCGGCCCTGAAAAAGCACAACAAGAGTTAAAAACGGCATATACAACACAGTGATGCAGTAGAAGGAATATGAAAAGTATAACTTACCCAAGCACCGTTTTTAGCGGCGGCAGCTGAGTGGCTGATGACTCGCCAGATGAGGAGTGGGAAGTGACCTGATAATCAGAATCAGACGGATTAAGGGGTTGACGAAACCAGACCGCTTTAGGAGGAGCACTGACAAGCAAATTAGAGACCTCTGACCGGCGTTTCCGAACCGGACTGTTTGGTAAACCGGTGGAGGTAACTACTGGCCATTGTCTTAGAGTTGTGCGGCGTGCTTCATGTTGTTGAGTCTTCATAAGAAATTTGGGATCCAAGTAAGCAAGGGGATGAGAAAATTTAATTTTCCGGTTTGCCTGGCGGTTTTTTAACGAAGGTAAAGGATTTGAGTCAGAAGAGAGAACGGTTACCTCTACAACATCAGCGTTACTGGCTTCAGCATCGTCCTGACAAAACATCGTCATTAATTAGGCGTGTGAAAGGTAAAACAAAGTGAATCAAATTTTACCTCAAGGTCCGGATTACCCACATCATCATCCGCAGGATCGGAAGAGGCGATGGTTTTCTCTTATGAGCGTCTTCTTGACAACTTTTGTCTTTTGCCTAAGTGGTTTTTCCGGTTTGTCTGGTTTCTCCGGTTTCTCTTGCGGGCGTTTCTTGCTCCAGAACGGATCATCGCCCTGGTTCAGCAACGGTCGGTATTAAAAGTTATACCGGGATGGCGACAATATATTCAGTAAAAAATTATAAGAAATCTTACAGATGGCAGTTTGTTGGTAGCACAGAAGGGGAGCAGACCGGTCCGGGCACAGAGATTTTCTGGTTCGTTCAGCATTTTCTTCACCGCCTCGGTGACCTCGTCATCGGTAAGCTGGATATTAATGTGTCGGAGGGAGTCGTCGACACTACCAATGTACTCGCACATTAAACCGGAGCGCTGGGAGAGGGGCAGTATGCTCCATGATATCCAACAGCACGCAAGGTCAATTCCGGTTAAACCGTTAGCCATGAAGGCTCTGAGCTTGGAGAGTTGAGGAGCATATTTACTTCTCTCACTGGCAGTTAACCTTTGTGGAAAGGGATGTGTGTTGTTGAGTCGCTCCGGACGAAAACCAGGCAAAGGATTCTCATTGGCAGGTGAAGTATCTTTGCAATAAAACCATGTTTGATTCCATTCCTTGGGGTGGCTGTGCAGTTTGACATGAGGATAAGTGACCTCCTTTCTTTTCTGAATCGCCACGCCACCTAATTCCGTGTTAGGCCCGTCGATGAATTCTCGTGCGGCGGTTTATATGGAAGCAGATCTCTAAACAGCTCCACTGTGGGTTCTTCTTGAAAGTATGCCTCCTGAGCACTTGGAAGTGGCAGATATTGGTAACAGAATTGGGGCCTATATCTTGTGGACGGAGTTGAAAATTGGCTAGCACATCTCGATAAAATTTTGAACCGGGCGGGTTGAAGCCCCGGGCTAGGTGATCTGCGAATACTACAACCTCTCCTTCCTGAGGGGGGGGGGACATTCTTTGCCAGGGACCCTCCAATGGATGCTATTTTTACTGGCTAAAGCGCCGGTCAGGACCAGGTTGTTTAATTGAGTCTCAGTGACACGGGAAGGAGCCCAGTTGCACTCATACACTTGTTTGGCCATCTACAAAAGATATATAAATCCGGTTCAAAGAAATATGGTGGGATAAAGAGAGAACCGGTGTACAATGCTAAACCGGAGTTTTATGAAGCGACAGTATCTGCTCCAGAAATTCTGGCGGTTCAACAAGAGGGCTAATGGTGCGTACCGGTTTATCTAGTTTTTTCTATGTTAAGTTGAACCGCCTGGTCTAAGGTCTAAATATTGAAAGCAACGGAGGCTGCGAACGGCTAAGTATGCAGGAACATGTTCTGCAAAGTTTTTCTACAACGAAGGATCTGAAGCCAGATCAGAAAATAAGAAAAATATTCAAAAAAGGAAGACGGCAGAGCAATGTTGATACAATGAGCAGAGAGGATGCGCGAGATCTTAGGATGCACGCACGAGACTATAGGCGGAGCATAAAAGTTGCTGCTAATCAGCGCAAAGTATCACAGAGATATTCTAGAGTTTGTTATGAACAGGAGCAGTTCATGGAGTACGGCAAGGACAGGAAACCCTAGAATGGATCTAGGTCAAAAGGGAACCGAGGACCTACCTGAGTCGAGGAGAGGTGAAAGAAATCTGTGTTTCTCTGGTACGTTCAGGTCAATGCAGCGGCCTAAGACGGTGCAGAGGTCGACGGCGGCGGCGGAGCTCTGAGGCCAGCGACGCGAGGAAGACGAAGAGAAAGGGGGACGAAGGGAAGAGAAGGGATGACCCTTCGGGCCTATTTATAAGGCAGGATAACTGTGTCAGGCGCGGGAATCAAGGAACCATAACCCTAGAAAGCGGAGCTGTCACCTCGATTATTGCGGATCTATTAAAACAAAGAAGATATCGCGGATGCTATCTTTACGAGGACGTCGAGACGGTTCTGATCGGGAGAAAAGTGACATCATAGCGGTTCAACGATTTCAGAAGGCATTGAAGATAAAAGTTTTCTCAAGGATTGACATGAACTGTTCAAATCAATCTGGGCCTAATGTTGGGGATGTTACTCTTGGGCGAAACCGGCCTATCTGGGCCGGGTTGACTTCATTGGTAGTTCAATGGTATAAAAGCCCAAGAGGCATGAGTGTAAGGGCCCAAGGCCTGTAGTCGGTTCAGTACCTGTAGCCGTAAACCGGCCTGATGTATAAACTTGTATTGTAAGTTAGGAATAGAGAGAGAGACCAACCCGGATACAAATATGAACCGGAGGTTGGGACTCTCTGAGCCAGTGGGCGTCACCCGTGTATATAAGGGGACGACCCGGGGCGGTTCAGGGACAGAGAACAACAACTCGAGGCCTAGGCGAAGCTATTTGCTTCCTAGTCATCGAGACCACATCAATCCCATCAGAAACTAGACGTAGGCTTTTACCTTCATCGAAGGGGCCGAACTAGTATAACTCTCGTGTCTTTATGTCCGCTTTAACCCCTCCAAGTTAACCCGTAGCGATGGCTCCGCGACTAAGTCCTTTCCTGAGGACATCTGCCGTGACAAAACCACGACAGTGACCTTTCTGCTGACATTTGTTGCAAGTCACCTCTGAGAGCGGACGATGATATGGAGCATTTGACCTTGGAGCTTGAGAATTTGACTTGTTCGATAGCACAGGTTGGGTGGGTGGGAAGATCCACGACCACCTGAGTTCTTCTGCTGATAAGGCTGATGGAGCGGAGGAGGAGGAGGCAACCGAACTTCATTGCTTAGCTGCCACTAGTGAGGAAGAAGAAGTCAGAATCAAGCTGCCCCTGACTCTCTTCTTAGAAGCCTCACACTTGAGTTGGGCAACTTCTTGCTTCATGCCATGTTGTAGAATTCATCATACTTTTCCGGCTCAAAAGCACGAGAGCTAATTGCAGATCTTCTCCGAGGCCACCTCTCAATTGATAGATCATACTCTTTTCATCGTGGACGTCTTGCTTAGCGAAGCGGCGAGTTCTGGAACTGGATATTGTGTTGATACACAGACATGCCTCCTTGCTTGAGATTGCGGAACTCCTCACGCTTGCTCTCAACAACACTTTGCGGAATGTGGTGAGCTTTGAAGTCTCGTGCGAACTCATCCTGTAATTACACGACCTCCTCTGGAATCTTTGTATTGCTGATACCACTCGGCAGCTTGGTCCTTGAGTTGAAACGAAGCAAACTTGAAAAAGTCCTCGTGTCCGACATTGCTACATTCAAAATGTTTGCAGATGTCCACAAGCCAATCGTCATTGCGTCGTGGCCTCGACACGTGGCTGAAAGACTTCGACTGATTAGCGAGGAACTGATTGAGGGTAGCGAATGCGGCTGAATTGTGCCTTGGCCTTGATTTCCTTGGTTGCCTTGCCCTTGGGTACGCTCTTGCAAGAGTTGCAAAATCATCTTGAGCATTTGCGTTGGTGGCTGCCATGATAGCTTGCCATGCCTCCGGAGGCGGAGGTGGAGGTGGGGGTTCGACTGACTCCCATCATTGCGTTCCGGATTGAGACGCTGCTATGGAGCCATCCTGAAGAGGGTGACATCCGTTAGCATCTTGATAGACGGATAGACAAGTTGAATAAGCGGATAGAAATTGCAACATATAGTCTTCACAATAAACATTCAACAAGGATGAACGAATGAATTCCAAAGCTAACATCACACATCCATTAAGGTGAGAAGCCACTTGATTAAGGGTTGATGAAAAAAAAAAAATACGATGGAACAAATAAGTGGTAAGGATTACCCAATCGCAAACCAAATATCTGCGGGAAGAAATGCTAAGAGCTACTTGAATCCCACCTATAAACTCCCAAACTTTCTGGTTATGCAATCAGGTGTTGGGGATACAGGGACACAAAATATATCACCCAAACTAACAATACCTAGATCCAATGTATCCATCCGTCAACACATAACCAAGAAACCTTTGAAATCGTGGTACCTCAACCTTCGAAAAGCATCCGTTATAATGAGTCATGGAAATACTCCCGAGCTCGCCCAAAGATCTTTGGGTTATCGGGTTATCTCACCAACAACTGTACAAAAGAGATTTTCGATGTCGGCAAAGCTCGTATTCCGAATCGCAGCGATAAAATTGTGACGACAACACCTCGGAGCTCAACTCCACGGGACACCGCCACAACCCCTAAATGTCGAGGCACCAAGAACAATGTTCTCGTCACAAAACCATCGAACGATTCCAAGATACCCGCGATCCTAAATTTTTTAGTGAAATTTGAGGAGAGGAGAGTCAAAACTTCTCGTCGGAGACCTCACCAGAGCGACGAAGGGACCGGGAGTAAAAGAATCCTACTCTCGATATATATAATCCTAAGACTCAAAACATTTTGTTCTAGACTCAACAACGCCAAACAAACAATCAGCGGGGCTCCTAAGTCGGGATGGCTCGATTACCAACTTGTAACGCCTCGATGCGGCTATATCTCCCACGTGTCAAGCATGACTTAGAGGCATAACCGCATTGAAAGCAATGTCGCAAGTGAGGTAATCTTCACACAACCCATGTAATACATAAGGGAAAGAGATACATAGTTGGCTTACAATGCCACTTCACACAATACATAAATAAACATCCATCATCCAGATTACACTCAAGGTCCGACTACGGAACCAAAATAAAAGAAGACTACCCCAAATGCTACACAGATCCCCAATCGCCCAACTGGGCTCCACTCACGATCATCGGGAAAAGACACATAGTAACGACCACGCCTCGTCGAACTCCCACTTGAGCTCGGTTCGCCACCTGACCGCATCGCCGGCACCGCAACTGTTTTGGTAGAATCTGTGAGTCACGGGACTCAGCAATCTCACACCCGCGAGATCAAGTCTATTTAAGCTTATAGGAAGGACAGAGTTGTGAGGTGGAGCTGCAGCAAGCGACTAGCATATATGGTGGCTACATTAGCAAAAGAGAGCGAGAAGAGAAGCAAGGCACGGTCGTGAAGCTAGTAGCGATCAAGAAGTGATCCTGAAACTACTTACGTCAAACATAACTCCAACACCGTGTTCACTTCCCGAACTCCGCCGAGAAGAGACCATCACGGTTACACACGCGGTTGATGTATTTTAATTAAGGTCAACTTCGGGTTTTCTACAACCGGACATTAACAAATTCCCATCTGCCTCATAACCGCGGGCTCGGCTTTCGAAAGATAATACCCTGCAGGGGTGCCCCAACTTAGCCCATTATAAGCTCTCATGGTCAACGAAGGATATTCCTTCTACCGGGAAGACCCGATCAGTCTCGGAATCCCGGACTACAAGACATCTCGACAATGGTAAAACAAGACCAGCAAGGCCACCCGACTGTGCCGACAAATCCCGATAGGAGCTGCACATATCTCGTTCTCAGGGCACACCGGATGAGACAGGCTACGAGTAAAACCAGGCTTCGAGTTTCCCCAAGGTGGCCCTGCAGGCGGCTCGGTTCGGGCCAACACTCGGAGGAGCACTGGCCCGGGGGGGCTAAAATAAAGATGACCCTCGGGCTCGCGAAAACCAAAGGGAAAAATATGGTGGTAGGTGGTCAAATGGTAAAACCAATGTTGGGCCTTCTTTGGAGGAGTTTTATTCAAAGCGAATCGTCAAGGGGGGTCCCATAAATCACCCAACCGTAAGGAACGCATAAATCAAGGAACATAACACCGTATGATGAAACTAGGGCGGCAAGAGTGGAACAAAACACCAGGCATAAGGCCGAGCCTCCACCCTTTACCAAGTATATAGGTGCATTAATTAAAATAAGAGATATTGTGATATCCTAAAATATCCATGTTCCAACAAGGAACAAACTTCATCTTCACTGCAACTAGCAACGCTATAAGAGGGGCCGAGCAAAGCGGTAACATAGCCAAACAACGGTTTGCTAGGAAAGAATGGTTAGAGGTTTGACATGGCAATATGGGTGGCATGATATAGCAAGTGGTAGGTAACGAGCATAGGCATAGCAAAAGAGCGAGCATCTAGCAAGCAAAGATAGAAGTGATTTCGAGGGTATGGTCATCTTGCTCGCAAAGTTCTCGAGTTGTCGAAAGCTTGATCCTCGTAAGCGTTCTCAACAGGTTCCTCGCTCACGTACTCGCTTCCCAGCTCTACCCAAAGCAAGAACACAAACAAAGGAACCACAATAAATCACGGCGATGCACAAACAACATGATGCACTACATGGCATGATATGCGAGATGTGAGATGCAATGCGATGCGTGCTCGGAAGGAAAATGATGAACAAGGCATCAACTTGGCAAACCAAGTATGCCGCTGAAAGGTGAGATGATTTCGTTGAAATCGATATAAAGATCACCGAATCGGATGCACGGTTTGCAAATGGCAAGCAAAACAAGAATGGCACAAATCTGCCATTAACAGCATGATGCCACATAGCAAGCAACAAGAAATTAAGCTACTGCACACAAACGTACCAACAAAGCATATGGGAGTGATCTACTCAAGATGCTTGACAAAAGATGAACACTGATATACGGCTAATTCACAACATAACAGGTCCAAACAAGCATGGCAAAAGTGCAAAATATATCAGCTTCACAGACTTGGTGAAAATACTAACATGCCAGAAATTAACATCAGGAAGCAATGTTTAGAGCAAGAAAACATCGTGCTACAGGAACATATCATAGAAACTTAAGGCATGGCATGATACTACTAAATGCATAGAACAAAAGTCCTTTACTGACCAAGAGCCAAAAGGGATCAGAAAATGTAATAGCACCCATGTCAATATAGCAAGTTTCATAATGATTCAATAAACAGGGCATGACATTGACAGAATTATGAAGGCATCTTCGCGAGCTCGATGCCCTCACTACAGAGCATTTCATGATAAACTAAGCATACGTCCATCAAGAAGACATGGCATATAAGCTATACATGGCAATAACAACATCATAGCATACACGGATCAACTACAACAACCTTGGCAAAATTGAATAACATGTAAACAACCTGCCAGGAAACATTTTATAGCAAAAGTAGAGCTCGATTGACTCAAGCTATGGCACTCCATAATTGCAAACAAGGGCATGGATGGATAGAGAATAACCATATGTTCAAAACATCCTTACTGAAGTATCTCAAAATAAGCATGGATCTCTCAGAACATCAAGTTTACATGGCATAAAAATATCAATAAACAGGGGCTGAAATCAGCAACATCATGAAGCCTAGTTTGCATGCTTGTGCTAGTCACCACAGAGATCACAAAAATACATGGCATACACCCCTGTAAATATGGCATGGCATATTACAAAACACATGTAGGACTCAAGATCATAGGATGCACACATCAATCATGGCAAAAATGACAAAAGTGCATGTTCTGATAAGAATCTGAAACTAACATCACATAGCCCTCTTCTAACAGAATTTCGGGCATCAAGATGAGCTCAAATGAAAATTATGCAATGAGATGAAATGATGTACTCATCGAGGCGAACAATTCGGTATGATACACGCCCAAAATGGAGCCACGGGTGCAAAGTTGTGGTGCAATGAACATGCTACAGAATTAATGACAGATAAGGACTTAGACGAAAATCGGGGGAGGAAGAAAAGTCAACCGAGGCTTCGATCGGATGTGATGCTGCTGGCTTCGAGGTTCGCCGGCCGAGCTCGGAAGCCGGAGGAGGACGGAGGAGGCCGGGCGGCGGATCTGCCGGATCCGCGCGCCGGGTGTCGGGCGGAGGCGGGCGGGCGTCGAGAGCTGGCGGAGGCCGGCGACGGCGCTGGCGATCGGACGAGGCGGCGGGCGCGTCTTCGGGCGACGGGCGGAGGAGCACGGCGGCGCTGGGCGACGCGGGCCGGGCGACGGATCTGGGCCGCTGGGCCCGGGCGGGCTCATGGGCGGCGGCGATGTGGCGCTGCTGGCTCACGACGTGGCGGCGCCGCGGATCTGGCCGGGCGGCGGCGAGCGGACGGTCCGCCCGGTCCGGATCGTCCCGGCGCCGCGGAGAGCGGGGGGCTAGGGTTAGGGGTGGAGTTGATCCGGAATTTCGGGGGAGGAGGTGTTTTTATAGGTAGGAGGAGTTAGGAAGCTCCAAATGAGGTGCGGTTTTCGCCCACACGATCGTGATGGAACGACGATGGACATAGAAGTGACTTAGATGGGTTATTGGGCTGTTTTGAAGGGGTGTTGGGCTGCAACACACAACAGGCCTTCGCGGTTACCTGGTTAACCGTTGGAGTATCAAACGACCTCCAAATGGCACGAAACTTGACAGGTGGTCTACCGGTGGTGTACCAAGGCCACTTGGCAAGCCTCGGTCCATTCCGAGAACGTTTAACACCCGCTCACGAAAAAGAGACAAGAGGGGTGCGCCGGTGCATGTAGGAGTGTCGGATTGCAAAACGGACAACGAGGAAAATGCTCGGAATCATGAGACGAACACGTATGCGAATGCGATGCACATGATGACATGATATGAAATGCATGACATGGACAAAATGCAAAATGAAGAAAAACCCAACCACGGAGGGAAAACCATAGCACATAGCCGAAAATGGCAAGAGTTGGAGTTACAAATATGGAAAGTTACATCCGGGGTGTTACATTTTACCACCAGGTACGGGCTGTATGAGTATACCGTTATGTCATTTGGTCTGACTAACGCACCTGCCTATTTTATGAACATGATGAACAAAGTGTTTATGGAGTTTTTGGATAAGTTCTTCGTGGTGTTCATTGATGATATTTTGGTTTACTCAAGAATGAAGAGGAACATAAGGAGCACTTATGCTTGGTACTCGAGAAGCTCGAGAACACCGCTTATATGCCAAGTTCAAGAAGTGTGAGTTTTGGTTGAAGGAAGTTGGATTTCTGACATGTTATATCCGGGAAGGTATAGCAAAGGACCCCACTAAAGTTGCCACTATAACAAATCGGGAAGCACCAACTACAGCTTGGGGAGATCCAAGTTTCCTTGACTCGCAAGATACTACCGAGATTTATTGAGAATTTCTCAAGGATTGGCGGCCTATGATGTAATTGTTGAAGAAGGATACCAAGTTCATATGGACCGAGGAGTCCGAAGCTATTTTCCAAGAGTTGAAGAAACGTTTGGTTACCTCACCAGTGTTAATCCTGCCAGATCAGACCAAGGATTATGAGGTGTATTGCGACGCTTCACGTAGAGGACTTGGACCAGTGCCAAATTGGCTAAGATATACATGACCAGGATTGTATGCTTGCATGGAGTTCCAAGGAGTATCGTATCAAATAGAGGAACCCAATTCACCTCAATGTTCTGGAAGCAGTTGCACAAAACTTTGGGAACCAGGCTGGAGTTTAGCACATCTTTTCATCCACAGACAGATGGACAAACCGAGAGAGTCAACCAGATTTTGGAGGATATGCTTAGAGCTTGTGCCTTGGATTATGGATCCAGCTGGGACGAAAATTTGCCATATGCGGAGTTTTCTTACAACAACAGTTATCAATCTAGTTTGAAGACGGCCCCTTTCGAAGCCTTGTACGGAAGGAGGTGCAGAACCCCGCTACTGTGGGATGAAGTTGGAGACCGCCAGTTGTTTGGACCGGATTTGATTAAGGAGTCTGAACGAAAAGTAAAGTTGATTCGCGATAGGCTCAAGGTAGCCCAGTCAAGACAGAAGAGCTACGCAGATTCAAAACGCAAGGATACAGAATATAAAGCGTAACATGAGTTTATCTTCGAAGCCCGCTCGAGGAGTTAAGCGCTTTGGTGTTAAAGGAAAATTAGCGCCACGCTTGTGGGACCATACAAAGTTTTGGAGCGCATGGGAGAAGTTGCGTACAAGTTGGAACTACCCGAAGGATTGTCAGGAGTTCATGATGTGTTTCATGTTTCTCAGTTGAAGAAGTGTCACGCAGAGATGGCGGATATACCACTAAGAGATACTGTGCCACTAGAGGCGATTCAGTTGAATAACGATTTGACCTATGAGGAGAAACCAATTAAGATTCTCGAGTTTGCTAGTCGAGTTACTCGCAGCAAGGTTATCAAGATTTGCAAAGTTCAGTGGAGCCACCACACCGAGGAAGAAGCCACCTGGGAGCGGGAGGAAGATCTGCTCAAGGCCCACCCTCACCTATTTGCTAGCCAACCCGAATCTTGAGGGCGAGATTCATCTTAAGGGGGGTAGGTTTGTAACATCCCAAATTTTCAATTTGGAATGTTATACATAGATCATCATGCATACCATATTTTTATTGCATTGTTGGCTCGATCCTAGAAATCCTACGCAACTCAAGGACCCATGGAGAGAGTTGGGGATTTCGTTATTTTCATATTTGAGTTTTCTCAAATTTTGAAAAAAAGGGATCATTTGATTTTATTTATTTTATCTTCAATTATTTCTACTGTCAAAATATGAGAGAGGGAATAAAATGACTTTCCCAAAATAAAGAAATAATGAAGATTTAATAAAAAATCAAATAAGATTTTATTTTGGAGTTTTTCGCCTTTTATTTGAATTTAGGAAAATGGTGCGTTTTCAAAATTGCATTTAGGCCCCAAATAAATGTTCATCTAGTCCGGCTTGATTTTAGAAGCCGGGGAAAATTTATTTCGGGATATTTGGAGTCCGTTTAGTATTTCTTTTTATTTTTCTTCTGCTCGGAATTATTTAAAAACGCGATCGACCTTTGTGTCGTGCCGAAGGGACTCCGCTCGGGGCACTATAAATAGCGCCATCTGCTACCAGTACCAGCCGCCTGGCCAGCCTTCGCCGCCGCCCACTGGCCACCTCCACGCGCCGCCACGCCCACGCCCAAAACCCTAACCCTAACCCTAGCGCCAGCAGCCAGATCCGCCGCCGCCGAGGTTCGCCGTGCCTCGACTTCCGTGCCTTCGGTTTTTTTTTAAAACCGAACGGTTTTCGTCGGTTTATTTTTTTTAGATCGTTTTTTTCGGTTCGGTTAAATAGCGAACGCTCGCTCGTTCGTTTGCTTTTAACTAACGCGCTCGTCGATTAGTTTAGTTAACGAACGTCCGCTCGCTAACCTGTTCGCGCTTTTTCTTTTCTCGGATTTAATCCGCGATTTTTCCGACCATGATTCCCGATCCGATTTTTGTTTTAGTATAACTTTTCGCTGCTTATCGGAATCAAGCGATTCAAGCGCCGGAGTTTCGCTCTCAAACCCTCTTTCGAATAACCTACTTAAACAAGTTTTTGCTTCTGTAAAATTTGACTTAGATCCAGATTAATAAAACAGAGCTGTTTTCTTTTCGCCGCTTGTTTTCCGCTGCTTCGCTTGATTTGATTCTTTTTGCAAACCGGAGTTCTTAAGTTGAACTATCTGGTTAGTCCTTCTATTTGAGTTTTACCTGTGCATTAGATGATTACTTATTGTATGCTTGTTTGTTTGTCTCGCGATAGAATACCCTGAGGCGCTACCGTTACATTTCGAAGTCTCTAGGTTTCATGGATCATCGCAAGGCAAGTAACACTTTGATCATACCTTTTATCATACCCAGCTTTTATTGCATTAGATCAATCCCCAAACATTGCATGATTAGGATCTAATTAAACTGTGGGTTATGGAAAGTAGTCGAGGTAGTACCTATTACCCGCTTATTTTCAAACCCTTGGGAGTTACTTCTACGCTTGCTTATTATGCCATGCTATGCCGAGAGACGGGATTGGGTGAGTGTATTCCATGACAGATGTGAGATTGTTAAATTAATGGTTTATTTAAGGTGGCAACTTAAACACACATCCTGGGTGGATTGAGGCACTGGTTTCCATCAGACTTGCTCAGATTTCTTCTGGACCGCCACCCAGTGCTCAAAGGGATCATGAGATGATTCAAACTAGAAACTTACGCAGTGCAGCCACAAGCCATTATGGGCTCTCGCATAGTTGATTGTTGTGTGAACTCTTACGGTAGACTAGCGGATGTAGGGGAAAGTAGGTGTACCGGTCTACCCTATGTAAGGTGCTAGCGCTTCCGAAAGACTATGTCTCGGTCATCCGTTTCTCAAACATCATGGTAGTGCGAGAAATACAACGGAGGCGATCGAGTCTTGTGGGGAAAAGTGCGCAAACCTCTGCAGTGTATAAACAAATCATGGTTAGCCGTGTCCCCAGTTATGGACATCTTGAGTATCTAGTACTTGGATATCATGTGAATCTCATCATGTTACTTCTAATTAATATTTTTGGGTTTTTAATGAGTACTTTTAATTGGGATTGAGAATGCTGTCAACCATTCTCAATGTTTAACAACCACCATGATAGTTAAACAAATTTATTCCTTTGCAGTAGGGAAAAATTGGCTTTACGCAAAACTGTAACCATAGAGCTTTCCGCCAGCCAAATATGCATGTGGTATAGCTTAATCCATTATTATTCTCTATGTGTTACATTGCCAAAGATATTCCATGTGTCAACCCGTTTTGGGCTGCAACGCTTCATGTTGCGACTTTTCATTTACAGTAAGGTGCTTAGGTCATGGTTCTATACTCAAGGATGCCGTTGGAGTTGATGGACTCGCTTATTCTTCCAAGACTTCATTGTTATCATATTTAGATGGCCTTAAGCCATATTTATTTTATTAAGTTCTCTCTTGAGACATTCGATTGTAATAAGTGTGTGATTTCTACTCTGTTATAAATCCTCCGAGTAATCTTGGTGGTGTCAAGATTATTGATCCGAGGATGACACCGAGCACGTAGATCGATGCTTTGAGGTCTGTTCGCTACACATTCAGGAAGTGCGGTACCCGGAATGGCTGGCGAACTTGGTCGTCGTCCCCAAGAAAGGTGGGAAGGAGCGCATGTGCGTCGACTTCACCAATCTCAACAAGGTCTGCCCTCAAGACCCCTTCCCGCTCCCGCGCATCGATCAGATCATCGACTCCACCGCCGAGTGTGATCTGCTGTGCTTCCTGGATGCCTTCTCGGGCTATCATCAAATGAAGATGGCGCTGCAAGATGTTGAGAAGACGGCCTTCCTGACCACATGCGGGGTGTAATGCTACACTTGCATGTCATTTGGCCTGCGCAACGCCGGGGCGACCTTCCAGCGGTTGATGCACATCGCTCTAGGCCAGCAGCTTGGGAGGAACACCGAGGCGTACGTCGATGACATAGTGGTGAAGTCTCGGGAGGCAAGGACCCTTATCGAGGACCTAGAGGAAACATTCACTACCGCAGCCGCTGTGGACTCATGGCTCAACCCAGAGAAATGCGTGTTTCATGCTCCTCCGCAAGCTGCTGGGGTTCCTGGTGTCACACAGGGGAATCAAGGCGAACCCAGAGAAGGTCAAGGCCATAGAAAGGATGAGCCCGCCACAGACTCTCAAGGAGATGCAGAAGCTGGCAGGCTGCTGATAACCCACAAGTATAGTGGATCGCAACAGTTTTTGAGGGTAGAGTATTCAACCCAAATTTATATATTCGACACAAGGGGAGCCAAAGAATATTTGAAGGTATTAGCAGTTGAGTTGTCAATTCAACCACACCTGGCGATTAATTATCTATAGCAAAGTGATCAGTAGCAAAGTAGTATGGTAGTTTTGATAATAGTAGCAGCGGCAATGGTAACGGTAACAGTGATAGCAGTAATTTTGTAGCAAGTGTAACAGTGATGATAACAATAGTAACTTAGCAGAAACAATATAAGGTAAATTCGTAGGCATTGGATCTGTGACTTGTTGGATGATATTCATCATGAGACAGTTATAACCTAGGGCGATACGCCACTAGCTCTAGTTCGTCAATATAATGTAGGCATGTATTCCGTAAATAGTCATACGTGCTTATGGAAAGAACTTGCATGCCATCTTTTGTCCTACCCTCCCGTGGCAGCGGGGTCCATATTGGAAACTAAGGGATATTAAGGACTCCTTTTAATAGAGAACTGGAACAAAGCATTAACACATAGTGAATACATGAACTCCTCAAACTACGGTCATCACCGGGAGTGCTCCCGACTATTGTCACTTCGGGGTTGCCCGATCATAACACGTAGAAGGTGACTATAACTTGCAAGATCAGATCTTGAACATGGATATAATTGTGATAACATAAACGGTTCAGATCTGAGTTCATGGCACCCAGGCCCAGAGTGACAAGCATTAAGCATAGCAAAGTCATAGCAACATCAATCTTAGAACATAGCGGATACTAGGGATCAAGCCCTAACAAAACTAACTTGATTACATGATGAATCTCATCCAACTCCTCACCGACCAGCGAGCCTACGAAGGAGTTACTCACTCCTGGTGGGGAGCATCATGGAATTGGTGATGGAGAAGGGTTGGTGATGATGAAGAACAAAGATCCCCCTCTCCAGAGCCCCAAACGGACTCTAGATCTGGCCTCCCGATGAAGAATAGTAGGTGACGGCGGCTCCGTCTCATGGATCGCGATAATTCTTTCTCCCTGTTTTTTCTGGAAAAATAGGATTTTATAGCGTCGGTTTCAGGGTCTGCAGGGCCACCAGGTGGGGACAACCCACCTGGACGCGCCAGGAGAGGGGGGCGCACCCTGGTGGGTTGTGCCCACCCAGGTGCCCCTCTCCGGTAGGTCTTGGCTCCAGAAATTCTTGTTTATTGTATAAAAATTCCTCGCAAAGTTTCGTTCCATTCCGAGAACTTTTATTTCTGCACGAAAACAACACCATGGTAGTTCTGCTGAAAACAGCGTCAATTCGGGGTTAGTTTCATTCAAATCATGCAAATTAGAGTCCAAAACAAGAGGAAAAGCGTTGGGAAAAGTAGATATGTTGGAGATGTATCAGTTGCATGACCTCGCTAGGGCGCTTCATCTCCAAGCTAGGGGACCGCGCCCTCCCATTTGTCAAGCTGATGAAGAAGAAGGGGCCGTTCGAGTGGACTCCGGAGGCTGATGCAGCATTTCAAGACCTCAATAGGTACCTCACCAGCCCACCGGTGATGGTGGCACCGCGACCTCTCAAGCCCTTGGTGCTTTACCTGGCCGCCACGCCACACTCTGTGAGCGCAGCGTTGGTGGCAGTCTAGGAGGAGCACCAGGCCAAGGGCCCGCCGGGCAGCACCGCATGCCAGGACAAGACAACACAGCCTCAGGACGGCGCTCCTGAGGCCCCGGCGGCATCAGCAGATCACCGGCCCCCTCAAGACGGTGCTCCTGAGGCCCCGACCACCCTTGCAAGCAGCCAAGCTCCCGAGGACCCCCATCCTCAGGAGGTACATGACCTCGCCAGTGCTCCTACCCTCGCCGAAAACCCAGTGTACTTCGTCAGCACGGTACTGCGTGTCACACGGGCGCGCTACCCCATGCCGCAAAAACTCCTGCTCGCGCTCCTTGTCGCCTCCCGCAAGTTGCGCCACTAGTTCCAAGGCCACCCCATCAAAGTCGTCTCGGCTTACCCACTGGAGAGGGTGCTCCGGAGCCCCAATGCTGCAGGGAGAGTCGTCGAATGGAACATCGAGTTGCAGGCGTTCCAATCGGAGTTCAGCACCACCAAGGTCATCAAGGGCGCGATGCTCGCCGACTTTGTGGCGGAATGGACTGACGTCCCTAGCCCCGAAGCAGGCAAGGACCACCCACTCTCACCAGGAAGCAAGGCACCGGACGGCTGGGTCATGTACTTTGATGGGCTGATTCAGCTGTGGAGTCTGGAGTCGAGCTGTGCTCATCTCGCCCACCCATGACAAGCTCTACTCGCCGTGCAGCTCGCTTCCAAGAGGCAGAAGGTCTCCAACAACATCACGGATCTGACGGGTTTGATCGCCGGTCTCAAGGCTGCGGCAGCCTTGGGAGTGAAGCGCCTCACCATCAAGGGCGACTCCCAGCTCCTCGTCAACTTCTCCAACATAGTGTACGAGCCAAAGGACGAGCACATGGAGGCATACCTTGCGGAGGTACGCAAAATTGAGAAACAATTCTTGGGCCTGGAACTGCAGCATGTGCCTCATGACACAAACAAGGAAGCCAACGATATCACCAAGAGGGTGTCCAGGCGCCTACCCCAGGAGCCTGGCATCTTCGAGGAGCGGCTATTCAAGCCTTCAGCAGCCCCACCTGCCACGGAGGCAACATCGCCTCAGAGGAGTTTTCCAAAGACCAACCTCGAGCCTCGCTGCAGGCCCGACTTTCAGAGCGCTTTGCCTTGCGCTCGAGCCTCAGGAGGGATGCTGGACCGAAGAGTTCAAGGAACCCTGCCGGAGAAGGAGGAAGATGCGGAGCGGGTGGCACGCCAGGCTACAACATACTGCATTCGGGACGGTGAGCTTTATAGGAGGCATCCAAATGACGTCTCCTTACGATGAATTTCCAGGGAGCAGGGGCGCGACCTGCTGGCAGACATACATGACGGGGACTGCGGGCACCACTCTTCATCACGCACACTCGTGGGAAAGGCATTCCGCAGCGGGTTCTACTGGCCCACGGCACTCAACAACGCCACTGAGCTGGTCTAGTCCTGCGAAGCCTGCCAGTTCCACGCCAAGCAGATTAACCAGCCTGCTCAGGGCCTCCAAACCATTCCGCTCACGTGGCTGTTCGCGGTCTGGTGGCTGGACATATTGGGACCATTCCAACGGATGCTACCTCTATGTTGCCATTCCGCTCATGTGGCCGTTTGCGGTCTGGACCGCTACCTCTACGTTGCCATCGACAAATTCACCAAGTGGACGGAAGTGGAAGCTGTTCTCACCATCTCAGCCGGCTCGGCAGTCAAGTTCATTAAGGCGCGAGCCGCTTCGGTGTCCCTAATCGTATCATCACCAACAACAACTCATAGTTCACTAGCAACCTCTTCAAAACATATTGTGCTAACCTTGGAACGCAGATATGCTACGCCTCAGTGGCGCGCCCTAGGAGCAACGGCCAAGCTGAGCGCGCCAACGCGGAGGTCCTGAGAGGCCTCAAAACAAGAACCTTCAAGAAGAAGCTCGAGCCCAGCGGCAGGGGCTGGCTCGACGAGCTCCAGTCTGTGTTGTGGTCCATTCGCACCACCGCCACCGAGCCAACGGGCGAGACTCCATTCTTCCTTGTCTACGGAGCCGAAGCGGTTCTCCCACCGGAGGTCAAGCATCGCTTCGTGCAGGTCTTGGTTTTTGACGAGGCACGCCAAGACGCCACGCGGGGGATGGATCTCATGCTGGGGGAGGAACACCGCCGGCAAGCCTGGCTCCGGGCAGCAAGGTGCCAGCAGGCGCTGCGCCGGTACCACTGCTGCAACATCCGCTCCAGGATGCTCGAGGTGGGCGATCGGCCTGAGGTGGGTGCTCTCCAGGGAGGGGCTGCATAAGCTCTCTCCCATGTGGGAGGGTCCGTTTAGGATTGCCCACGTCTCCAGGCCTGGTGCCGCGTGCTTGGAGATGCAGGACGGGATCCCCATCCAAAACGCCTGGAACATCCAGCACCTCCGGAAGTTCTACCCATGAAGCAAGGCCCAGTGCATGTGAAGGTCTCCGCTCCTGACACTCTCACGTAATAATGAGTGGGGCTGTACACGCCCCGGAGTCTCCAGAGTGTCGCCCTCCAGCCTCGAGGGCTCCCCCCACGTTCTAGTGGCAGCACTTAGCTCCGCGCTAGTGAGAAGACTAGACTAGGTGCCGGACGCGGCTGTTCATTTGCTTTCTGTAGCTGGTTTGCAACCTTTTAATGGAATTGGAGCTCTAGCGTTTCTCGATTGCTTAGTTGGGTTTTCTCCCTTTACTTCACTTGCTTCTTTGCCTTGCGTCAGGGAGAACGGCAGTTGCCCATCACTCTCCCTTGTGCACCTCGCGCGGGGGCTGGGCAGGTGTGCGTGCGCTGGGCTAGCCCACGCCGCGAACACACCTCGCCAAAGCCCTGTCGCCCTAGAGCTTCGGCTTCCTTGATCTTCGCAAGGCACCCTCGAGTGAGCTTGTGATTTGCGCACCGTCTTAAGTCCGTACCCCCCCGGGTACCGCGACGTGGTGCACTAAGCCACGATTTGCACATGCCTGAAGGCTCGCGCAAGGAGGAACAAGGCACCCGGCAGATTTCCTAACAATCCTGCAGCTTTATGATGCCTCCTGAGGTCAGCGGCTCCCGAGTCGACAGCAAGGAGGCCTCACTCTATGCCAAAAGGCGTGCCCTCGCGAGGCGGGAAACTACCCCGAGCGTATCAAGCTAAGTTATCCCTTCGCATATACGCGGAGCACGAACATCATAGCATAAGACAAGAACAATAAATATATCATAGTGGCATAAGTACCATGGTTCATTACACGCCGCAGCAGGGCCCTCTACTTTTTTCAAAATGTAGGGAAAAGGAAAGGTTAAACATAAGCGGCCCGCGTGATCGCAGCAGCTCCGGAGGCCTGGCTCCGGAAGCCCTCCGAGCTCAGCCTGAGCCCTCCTCTCGCTTCACCGAGGCGTGGCGACGAGAAGACCCGCCACCTCCCTTGAAGCAAGCCCGGCGGCGTGGTGGCTGGTCGTAACCGCCGCTGCTTGAGCTCTCACCGGAGGAAGAGCCGCCACTGCTGAGCGAGCCGCGGTCGTCGCCAAGGGCAAGCTCACCTCGCCACCAAGGCCGTCCGCCAAGGCTAAGCTCATCGCTCCGCTGGCTGCCTTTCGGGCAGCACCGCACGGTGGCTATACTCGCCATGGGCCGGGCCAGCCAGGCCTAAAAACCCATGGCGTAAAATCGAGGCCTGTGCCCCGCCATGCATCGGCCTACTTTTCAAGCCCAAGCCCGACCATCCTAAAGCTCCTCAAAGCCCTTAGGGCTTAGGGTCGTGGGCCGGGCCTCTTCCTTAAAATGCCAATATGCCAAGCCAAAGCCCATCCAGCCCTCACAGGTGGGCTCAAAACTCAGCTCAAGCTCAAAGCCCATGGGCAAGCTCCATCTAAGCTTAGGCCCCTGGTTTTAGGTCAGCCGAGATGGCCAGGACTAGCGGCGGCCATCTTCCCCAAACACCCTCGCGTAGAGGGTCATGACCCCGTCCTACTTGAAGTGGAGGGTGCACCTCCCAGCCACGCTGCCACGGCAAACGCTCACAACCGTGGTCGTGGCCACGCTGCCACGGCGGACACCTTGACCGCGACCCATGAGGCCCTACTATAGCAGCCATCAGCATGCAGCCAGAGGCCGTCAGGCCCAGTGGCTGATAGCTCGCCGACAAAGAAGTGCGGAAGCTGGAGCCAGGTGCCGGCCGGCCTCTCCGACCACACGACGAACTCCGAGAGCACCTCCTTCTAGTGGAAGCGCAGTCGAGGGGGCCGGGCAACCATGGCGCGCCTCCCCTCGTCGCAGGGGGTGCCTCGCCCTTGGCAGCTTCTGCCATGAGAAGAAGCACTACCCAGGGCGACGCCGACCCCGGAAGAAGTGTGCCCGTGCCCCCGAGGGACCACAACAGGGGTCGCGACGTGCTTACGGGGCGGCCTCACCCTCTCTTGAGTGGCGGCGAGCCGGGTCCCTCCTTGGGGGCCTTCCCTTTCTCGGCAGTGGAGAACTTCCTCGTCGGCACCAGGGATGCTATGGCGAATCGGCAAGGCTAGGAGGAGGAAGAAGAAGGAGCAGGTGGCAAGAACAAAGAGATGAGCAAAGGGGGCTCCGCCCCTCCCCTCATTTATATCTGGAAGGAGGCCAACCACCGGCCTCCACGGTCACACGCAATGATGGTTTTATCTGCATGCAGTAGGGTCTCGTCAAGTCGAACGGTTGCCCGAGGCAACGTGGGGAAGCGGAGGCGCCCACGTCCCATCAATTGCCATGCGTCATCTGAGGCCGCAGGCGGTTGGGGCCAGCGCAAGGCCCGTGACTTGCTCCTTTTGGCTTCGCCAACCTGTTCGAAGCGCCTTTGGGCCCGGGGCTACTTTTACGCCCTAGGAATGGGAGTACCAGACTTGCTCGCTCTGCGCTCATGGCGTGGTTCGCCAACGGGCCTGGTACGCCTGGGCCAGCAATAACAATCAAGACCTCGCGAGGGGCCAAGCCTCGCGAGGCGGACGACGCCAAGACCTCCACAAGGGGCGGCCTCCCTAGGCTGGCTCCCGAGGAGCGGAGATATCAATGCAAGCTACACCTCGCGAGGTTCACCTGACGTGAGCCATGACGACCAAGGCCAGGAGGGTGCCAACGGGCGCAGTGTACCAGTTTCCCCTTTGGTGCTAGGGAGGCAAGTGCAGGCGCGGGTCCCGAAGAATCAAGCAAAGGTTTCCATATCAGTGCAACAAGAGCAAGATCGCCAGGACGGCAGGACAGAGGTCATCGCAGAGCCCACTGTAGCGTCACCACCAGAGGCTTTTGCAGGGGAAGACTACTTTTGTCAGGATAACTTGTACTAGTTGTCTCCCTTCGAATTTGGACGTTGTGGGATCCCTTCCCGCCTATATTTGGGAAGAGGACCAAGGCCGCTATAAATAGGACTTAGCCACCACCATAGAGGGGACGGATCAATTCCACCCTGACCACATCTCCAGCTCAGCAAGCTCAAGAACACCTCACCTCCTGAGGCAGTTCTACCATTGTACTAGTTCATCCTCAGCCCTTCAAGGCAATCCACCACAAAGCTGAAGTAGGGTATTACACCGCGAGGTGCCCGAACCAGGATAAACTGCTGTGTACCTTGTCCCTTTGGTTCATCGAGCTAGGCCGTGGAATCGTTGAGCAGGCAAACTGGGGAGAGAGTTCTTCGCACACACCTAGAGTTCGAACCTCTCAAGGGTCTGTGGAACCCTGAATCTGACAGTGCGGCTGCGGGTTCGGGTAGAGGGTGCCGAGGCATTTCTGGCTCCCCCACCCCCTCCTCCTCCTAGTTCTGAGAATCCTGACAAAGATGAAAAGAATGGTGACTGCTCAGTTGGTGGGCAGAATCCGGGTGGGGGCTCTGACCCTCGATTTACTCACTCTGAATGGGATGGTCTGGATGATTCTGAGTGTGAACTGTTTAAGTCCAATACCCCAGTGGGTAAGGCCCAAAAGGAGGCGATGGAGGTGCCTAGCCAAGGAGCCAGGGACTTGAGTGAGGGTGTTCAAAAGGAAAATGCTGCTACGGCCACAGGCACTCCCATTTCGGGGGGTTTGCTCCAATTTGCCTGTCCGCCCGCTATCCCCCACCTTCTCTGGAATTGAGGACATGCCTCCTTCTCCTCTCTGGCCATCGGAGTCGTCCTCGTCCAAGAAAAAGAAGAAATCTATGGTGAGGAAATACTTGGCTAAGAGCAGGGCCTCCTCGCGCTTCAAGTAGTCGATGATGGGCATCTGTCGGCGTGTGGATAAGGACCTGGGGTCGGCTTCAAGATCTGGTCCTGCTTCGGCTTCTCCTGCGGTGCACTCTCCCCAGATCCGCTCTCGTGCTTCCACGGCCCGCAAGGGTCGGCGTGTTTGGGACTCGGGCGAGCCGGTGGCCTTGCGGGCAGAGCGTCGTGAAGCTGCCAAGGATCTTCCCCCATCTAGGTATGGTGTCCAATCCTTCCCCTCCTTCTTCCCTGATTCGGCTTGTTCTGCCTTCTATGTCGGATGGTCATATTTTACATATCCTTTTCGATGTGGGGGTTTCTCTTGATCCCAGGCTTGGGTCGCCGTCTCTTCTGCTATCGACTATTAGGGCCAATGAGGTGGCCGAGGCAACCATTGCCAAGGCCAAAGAGGCTGCGGCTACTGCGGCTAATGCTGACCCACATGTTTCGCTGAGTGTGGAGGGCTTGGAGGTTGGTTGTGGCCAAACCCAACCCTCCACGTCCAGAAGGGGCCCTGCAAAACACTTTAAACCCTATGTTGCCCCTTCACTACAGAAAAAAGACACATCCGTGACATTTTGGGCCGAACGAATTTTTTTCTGTCATGCTTATGACATTTCTATGACGACAATTGTGACAAAACCCGGTATCATCATACATGTGGTGGGCTCCTACTTGTATGACAAAAAATCATGACAGAAAATGGGCTTTTCGTCCTGGGCGGGCCGAAGCAGCTGCATAACATTCTTTGGGCCGTGCATGCCGGGAAAAACCGTGGTAGAAGCGAGGGCGAGGAAAATATCGGGGAGTTCCCAGTTATGGTGGGAGGTCGGGGCCGAGCGATGCGCGTTTATCTTGTACTTTATCTTGTACACGACGCTGTGGTAAAAGGGTTGCTAATCAGAATCGAACCCGAGTGAGGCGTTAGGCTCTAACTGAACCCGAATGATTGCACTAGCTACGTTACTGAACCAAGATCGATCCCTTGCTGTTAACTGAACCCGAGTGATTCCTTCACTACTGCTGCTAACTGAATCCGATCAAACATTGCTGCCTCCTTCCCTTGATGAACAGTGAGCGTTGTTGGGGGTTGGATGAACAGTTCCTGGTGGGGGGTTGGATGAACAGGACCCCGTGGTAGTAGAGGCCATTACCGCTGGATGAACAGGACCCCGATCGATCGAGCCAGTGGATGAACAGGACCCCGTGGAGGGCTGGATGAACAGGACCCCGTGGAGGGCTGGTTGAACAGTAGCCGGTGGAGGGCTGGTTGAATAGTAGCCAATGGAGGGCTGGATGAATAGTAGCCCATGGAGGGGTGGTTGAACAGGACCCCGTGGAGAGGGCTGGTTGAACACTAGCCGGTGGAGGAGTGGTGGAGGCTGGATGAACAGTCGCAGGTGGAGGCTGGAGGAGGTCGATGTCGATGAACAAAGAGTCTGTGGAGGTAGTCGGCAAAGGAGATGAACAAGATCCCGTGGAGTCCTGCTTATGCGGTACGCCACACCCTCCCGGCGAACAGACCCCTGCTTTTGACCGTGAGCGCCCAACACAAGTCCGCTTCCTCTGCTTTTGCGGTACGCCACACCCTCCCGATCAACAGACCCTGCTTTCAACCGTGAGGAGGTCCAAGAAAGTCCGCTTCTCCGCTTTTGGCGGTACGCCGCACTCGCCCCAATGAACAGATCCCATTTCGACTGCGGGCCGGCCGAACAAAAGGCCGCTTTCTTCCGCTCGCGGTATGCCGTGCCTCGCTTCCATCGGCTGTTCCGCCTGCCGTTGGCTCGAGGAACAGCACGCTGCCTGCTGCTCCCGGCGAACACGACGCATTCCGTTGCCTCCCATGAATATGACGACGATGCGCTTTCCCATTCCGACCCAGCCATGTACATGAGCCCCGGCCGACGTATGCGCCGAGTAGGCATCCGAGACCCTACCCAGATGCACGTGACGCGGGTCAGATTTACTTTCTTGCACCCTGACCGCTGTACGTACGTGTACATGCTACGTGCACGCCTCTACTACGACACGTGCGCGCCTCTACTACGACACGTGCCCTTCCTTACATGGCCACGGTTCATCGCTGCAGCCTGCAGACAGACTGGTCATATGTACGTGCACGTTCGCGACCAGAATGACAATGCTACGTACGCTTCGACCGGGTGGGCCCCGACTGTCAGGCACTTCCTTGCGTGTGAATATGTAGATGGTGGGTCCCAGCAGTAAGGGGGGGGTGCATTTTTTTGTGAAATACGGTTGCCCGACCGGTGGGTCCCTGCTGTCAGGTGGAGGGATCATTATTTTTTGCGTAATAAGGAGGCACTTCCTTGCTGCGGCCATGGACCCACCGCCGCCTCTCCATCGACAAGATTTCTTCCGATGGAAGTCATTCCTTGACCACGTTGACCATGCCGCACCGAGAGCACCAGGGCGGTGGACGACGGCGAGGCCTAGGAAGGGGACGACGCAGAGCCGAGGAAGATGCGGCAATGGATGCCCACGCAGAGAGGAGTACGAGGGTTCACTGGTTCAGCTGCGGTGTGAGGCTGTCGTCGCCACAGAATAACAGGGGGTGTGGGTGAGTAGAGGGATGGCTTGGCCAGCAGTGGGAGTAGTAGGGGGCGTGAGGCCTCCACGGCATCACAACCGGCCACGGGTGGCAGGAGCACGCGGCACGACCGGCGCTGGTTTGGCGTCTGGAGCAAGAAGACCAGAGGTTGAAGAAGCACTACGGCCGTTGGATGGACAATGTACGGTCACTCGAGCTAGAATCATTCATATTGACTAAGTTGACAAAGCCCTCCGTCCCCGTCAACTTAGTGGGCCCACAAGTCAGCATCCCACTATGCTGGGGCCCACAAGTCAGCATCCCACTATGCTGGGGCCCAGCTAGCAGGGGCGTATTCATTTTTTGTGCGTAATAAGGACGCACTTCCTTGCGTGCGAAGATATAGCTGGTGGGTCTGACCTGTCAGCGGGAGGAACGTTTTTTTTGGTGAGATACAGAGGCCCTTCCGATGGGTCCCAGATGTCAGGTGGAGGAATCATTATTTTGCGCATAATAAGGAGGCATTTCCTTGTGTGAGGCCATGGACCCAGCTGTCAACCTCTCCACGTGCAGTCCACGTCTGATGGATGTCGTTCGTTGACCACGCCACGCCGACAGCACCAGGGCGGTGGATGACGGCGAGGCCTAGGAAGGGAATGACATGGAGCCAGGGAAGACTCGGTAGTGGTTTCCCACGCGGTGGGGAGTACGAGGGTTTACTGGTCCGGCTGCCGTCGCCGGAAAATAACAGGAGGTGTGGGTGAGTAGAGGAATGGCTCGCCAACAATGGAGTAGGGTGGGCGGTGCGGCCTATGCGCAAGACAACCCGCCACGGAGGCGGAGCAGCCACCCCACCGACGCTGGTTTGGGCGGCTGGATCAAGAAGATCAGATATTAAAGAAGCAGCACGGCCGTTGGATTATCATCCAACGGTCACTGCTGCTAGAATCATTTGTGGACTAAGTTGATAAAGCCTTTTGTACACATCAACCTAGTAGACCCACAAGTCAGCCTCCAAATCTGTCCCAAACAACATATAGCACGAAATTTCTAGCCATATTCAAATTAATTTAAAAACTAAACATACCTTAATTTAAATCCAATAAAATTTTACCCGCACAAAAACAATGAAATTTTAAATATCAAAATCCGAAAGAAAAAAGTATTTTGGAACTAATTGCCTGTTTGCTATATTTTTTCATTTTACGACCCATTAATTATTACCTATAACGCATTTCTTATTACTTATAGCCCATTTTCTGTGCAAAATGCATCCCTCCTCGTCTTGAAAGATTTCCGGCCCAGCAGGGCATAGAAAAGCAAGTAGGCCTACGTTGGTTATTCTGCAAAAAACAAAATAGCTGGGCTAGCCATTTTTCAGAAAGTAAAAAAAACAAACTGGGCTGGTCATGTGCTAAACATATGAAATAAAAGTTCAGGCTAGACGGGCCACAGCTCCCAAGACAACCCAGCTTGATACCCTTCTCCGTCCCGAAAAAACAAATTATCACTGCTGTTGTTGGGTCCTTTATTGTCATCCTCACCATGCACACTCATCTCCTTATTCCTCTTGGTTGTTGACCATGTTGACAACACCAGAGGCCGGCGCCGCGGTGAGCAAACCAAGGCGGAGGATGATGGTGAGGCCTCGGACGGGAACGGATAGGAGCCGGGGAAGATGCACAGAGTTTTAGGGTGCGATGTGGCCATGATAGCGCGCTGGCAAAGACAGCCAGCCGTGGAGGCGGAGCAAAGCGGTCCGCCGGTGCTGGTTTGGCTTTGGCGGCTGGAGGAATAAGAGACTAAACAAACACGACAGACGTTGAATGTCAATCCAACGGTCAAGGTTGGCACAATCGTTTGTTGACTAAGCCAACACCAAGTAGCATACTTTTTATATATAGGAAGAAAAGAAAATTGGGCTCGTTTCACCGATAACATTCCCAAATCATGATCGCTCGATCTTGCATCGCAACTAAAACTGTGAGGAAAATGCATTCATCTGCCATCCTCCTACCAGGGAACGTTCGCCACATAAGTGACTAGCACCCTTGGTTTTCAACCGAGAGGCCTTGGGTTCAAGTCCCAGGAACTCTCAATTTTGTCGTCCTTCCTTCCTCGCAAAAAAAGAAAGAAAATCAAAGACTTGAGAAGGTGTACAAAACAAGCTAGTGTACCAGTAAAGAGACGTTGCTTAGTTTTAGAAAAAAGAGATACGTGCTCCTGTAGCTGGTTCGAATCCAAACCTAGAATATGACTATATATGGTGCTATCCTACTCTGCAAGTAATGAAACTAACATATCCAACGTTCGCTTCTCCTCTTCAGTACTTACTTTGCCTAGCATCAAAAGCTCGCCGCAACAACCATGCCGCCGGTTGCTCGCCCACCGCTCTTCAAGCAGACAACAACCGACACGCACTAAGTCGCCACCCGCATTCATCGCCGTGGGTCTCATGACACCGCCGCCGACAGCAAGCACCGCAGCCGATTGCTCATCGCAACCCGCTGCAGTTGGTGGTGCCATCGCGCAAATCACGCAGTCATCCGTCAGGCCACTTGTTTTATATATAAGAAGAAAACTGCGAGGAAAATGCGTCGTCCGCCCTCCTCACAGGGAACGCTCACACATAAGTGACTAGCACCCTTGGTTTTCAACCGAGAGGTCTTGGGTTCGAGTCCGAGGAACTCTCAATTTTGTCCTCCTTCCTTCCTCGCAAAAAGGGAAAGAAAATCAAAGACTTGGGAAGGCGACAGTACAAGCTTAGTGTACCAAGAAAGAAATGTTGCCGAAGTTTTAGAAAAAAGAAAGACGTGCTCCTGTAGCTGGTTCGAATCCAAACCTAGACTATGACTATATATGGTGCAATGCTACTCGCAAGTAATGAAACCGACATATCCAACGCTCGCTTCTCCTCTCTACTTACTCGCCTAGCATCGAAGTTTCGCCGCAGCAACCATGTCCGCCGGCTGCTCGCCCACCTGCTCTTCCGCAGTAACAACCAGATATGCGCCAAGTTGCTACCCGTATTATCGCTGTGGGTCTCATCACACCCCCGCAAGAGACAAGACCGCAGCCGATTGCTCATCGCAACCCGCCGTTGGTGTGGTGCCACCGCTGCAAATCACGCAGAGTCATCCGTCGCTGCCTCAACCACAATCCTCAACCCTAGCCGAAGTCTTCTACAAATGCCCGAATCATGGGGTAATAATATATTTAAGTGTTGTTCGCTGATTTCGTTGCTAATTTTTAATAGTTTGGTTGATGATCTTCTAATTTTATTCGTGCGTAAAAGGGAAGATTCGTGTTATTTGTATTTCGGAAGTTGATGATGTGGAATGCAACTACGCTGATTATTTGGTTAGCCGGGAATCCCAATACCAGCGGGTTGGGGTGTTGGACAAGTAATCAAGGAACGCGAAGAGGAAGATGCAGAGCGTAAGGTTAAAGATGCAGTTCCTCTGATCTTGGCCAAGCAATAGCTGCTGAACGACCTTGACAGCAATGAGGAGATGAAAGAGCTTGTGAAGATAATGGGAAAAATCGATGTGCTCTGTGGGATGATTGTCTCTTTATTTGCAGTGTATGTAGCACTCGTGATGTATTCAATGGATATGACATGAGCACTTTGCTGAAACTAGTAGTGAATGAAACCTGTGTAGCAGGCTGGGCGTAGTGTTGTGAACATCTAATGATTTCTATTAACGGAAATCGGGGGGTATCCCCTTTTGCTCATAAATAAATAAATAGTAGAGGCCCTTTTGGTAATAAATAAATAAATTAGCAGAGGCCCTGTCGGGTCAGCTTTGTTCCCATTCGAAGACGTCGAGCAAATTGTAGTCCAAGAACAAACTATGTCATCAAATTCAAGTTGCACATCCAAATATGAGTACAACTAAACAACAATGTCATCATGTTTTAGTCGTCATACAATCACCAAACACAAATCAACATACATAACAAGTGATGTTCTCACATCAAAATACTAAACAACACGTTCATCAGGTTTCAGTTGTCATAGCAAACACAATTTCACATAGTAGATAAAAAACGTCTTCTGACAGGCAAATACGACAAAAGCAATCTAATCATCATCGGCAGCAGCAGCGTCAACATCTTCGCCATGTGTATGAGTCTGAATCGTAATTCCCCATGGTGTCATCTTCTTCTTCATCGTCAATGTCCTCGAACGTTGGCTTCTTCTCGATGAACTCTTGTATGTCTACAACACGACAGGCAATCTTTTCGCCAGCGTCATTGACGTGATGGGTCTCAAAGATATTAGGAACATCTGTGGAATCTTGTACATCAGGAGCGGTGTAAGCATCATCTTGTTGTGCAACTTCATTAAACGAATTCCTCTGCTCAAACCTTTGCAATACTCTCCAGTCATCGCTATGTGCAAATGTGTCTTCCAAGAAAAATATCTGTGTTTCTTGATTTCCCAAAATAAAAGGCTCGTTGGTCTGGTATGCCGCCTTGACATTGATGGATTTGAAATAATCATCAGCTCTGGGTTTTGCGATCCCGAAAACAGGTTATACCAACGACAAAGACAATGTAACCACACACCGATGATCCTCGAAATCGAGATATATCGCAATCGAACAATGTCCGTTATGTTAGCATACATTTCAGTTGTCACTGTCTGTCACGTATCCATGCTCATGATGGCACTGTTTTGTGTCTTCCTGCCTTCCTCGCATGCAAGGGTGTTGTAGCGCACATCTCCAACGACGCAAGATTCATAATGTCTTACCCGAGTATCAGGACCCATTGCTAGTGCGTAAAGGGCATCATCAACTGCCTGCCCATCCTCCCGCATCTTCTTAACCTATGTTTAGAAAATAGACAAGCTGATCATCTTATGTACTCAATAGATTTAAAAAACTGACAGTGCAATTCAAAAGCTTACATGGCTCTTGAACCAGTTCGCATATCCTGCCATAACCAGTTTGTCAATGTTTCTTGGATTTTGCGGCAGTAACTCCTTTTTGTAGATGCTGCACAACATAGTGATCGCGTCAAACATCTAAATATATAAGAATGTGCTGCAAGTTTAGTAGATTACGATGTATAAGCTGCAGTACTTAGCACTTACTTGATATAAGGTAGTATCTCAAGAGAGTTATTCAACACATACCAAACCATTTTGTCCAAATTTTTAGGTTTGTCCTATTGTCGACACTTCCCTGTAACACAGAATAATCGAAAACATTGAGCCCGGGATTGTCTTCACCCACCTCTTTGCTAAGTCGATCACCTGTTTCAATGTATTTTGAGCAGAATGTCAACGCTTCAGAGCAATGTAGGCCTCTCGCAATGGAACCCTCGGTCTAGCTTTGTTCCTAACATAGCCCTTGAAAGTGCCTAGCCGCCTTTCAATAGGGTACATCCAGCCATACTGCTTCGGACCTCTAAGTAGTGCCTCATTAGGTAGATGAACAGCCAAATGCACCATCACATCAAAGAAGGCCGAGGATATATCTTCTCAAGGTCGCATAGATAGTTGGTATCTTGTCTCTAAGACGCCTCCAAAGCATCTATCCCGATATTTCTACCGCAGAGTTCCTCAAGAATTATCCCAAATCTGCAATCGCTTCAGATAAGTCGTGGCAGCCCAATCCTCTAAGGATAACAGTAAAACCCTTTGAAGTGTGACGTGGCAGTCATGAGTTTTCAACCCTTGTACCTTGTTTCCATCTGACCGACTCTCCTTTCGTGGTTGGAAGCAAATCCATGTGGGAATCTCACACGTGACAGACCTCGCAGAATTCTTTTTGTTTTTACCTTGTCCAAGACGTACATAGCTGGTGCCATATCCCGTGGTTTACCTTCATCTTGCACCTGCAAATCCTTTCTGATACCCAGGTGTGTCAAATCAATCCTAGATTTTAAGGTATATTTCGTCTTGCCTTCAATATTAAGAAGTGTGCCGATAATGCTGTCACATATATTTCTCTCGATGTGCATCATATCAAGATTATGCCGCAGAACCAAATCTTTCCAATACTCCAAGTCCCACAAAGTGGACCTGCGGGTAAAAAATAATCTCTCTTCTGCCCTGCTACGCTTCCTTTTCCCGCTACCATTACCAGGATGGTTTCCTGGTGATATATGTCTGGCCTTCTCTAATTCCACTTGCAACTCATCGGTGGTGAGCCTCTTTGGTGCATCACGGTTTTCATGCTTTGCATTGACCACATGTCTTTGGTATTTTGTAGGACGCGGCTTGTCCTTGGCAAGGAAACGATGGTGTCCAATGTAACAGATCTTGCTAAGTATTGCGTATGGCAACAGATTCTTGTCACAGGAACACATGCATTGTAACCATGTGTCGTTCGCCCTGACATAGTGCCCAAAGCCGGATAATCATGGATGCAACAAATTATAATAGCACGCAGAAAGAAATCAGCTGGTGGGCTGCTATATAGGTCTCGAGTGAGAACACCCCTCCATATCTATTGAAGTTCCTCCACAAGAGGCTCCATGAATAAATCAAAATCCTTTCGAGGACTTTTTGGACCTGGGATGAGCAAGGTCATCATGTAGTTTGATTCTTTGGTGCGTACATTTGGAGGCATGTTGTAAGGGATAATGAAGCACCGCCACATGCTATATGTGGCACTCTGTGGCGGAATGGGTTAAATCCATCCGCTAAGCCAAGTCTAATGTTTCTCGGGTAGCAGCAAACTTTTTGTGTTTCTGATTGAAGCTTTGCCACTCACTACCATGAGATGGATGGCTCATTACATTCTCGGTCTCAGACTCTGGTTCCTAGAATGCAACAAGACATCCTCTCTTGTTTCAAAGATCATGAAAGAACCTCTGCAATCTTGGTATAATTAGAAAATGTCTCGTAACATTATGAGGAATCCTCTTCACAGATCGCCATCTTTCCATCTTGATGATTTGCATTTCGGCATTCACTTGTTGGCATAATCCTTCCGAATGTAACACAATTATTCTTACAAACATGGATCATATCATATCCAATTCCAACTCGCATGAAGGAAATTCTTCATTTTACTGTAGGTGTGTGGCAGCTCAGACGCATCTGGGAAAGATTTGCAGAAAGTAGCCAACATCGCATTGAATGATTTGTTGGTCATCTGTTCAGATGTCTTCACCTGAAGAAAGGTGACCATAGCTGAGAATACTGATAGCTTATTTCCTGGGGTGATAGCCACGTTGCATTTTTCCAACATGCGGGCCCACCATTTTCCTTCTGCAGGTGAAAGTTCATGAAATGCACGAGCATTTCGTAGCATTGTTTCAATGTTGGTCAAACTCACTGGCTCCGCCACCACCACCTCCTCCTCCTCTTCCACCTGAGCATCAGGTAGATCAAGATGGTGATATGCTGCTTCCACGTAGTCAGTAACATTGACGTTCACAGCTTCACCATGATGAACCCACCTAGTATATGTGACCGACATCCCATACAAGTGTAGATGATTTTGCATAGTTGATTGGGGTCTTGTAACTGAATTCATACAACTTCTACACGGGCAGAGCACATCTGATTTCGGACCACCGTACTCAGCTCTGATAAAGTTCATGAAGTTTTCAACCCCCTCGACATATGCAGCGGAGAATCTTCGAGCAGAAGTTATCCAAGTCATGTCCATCTACTAGACATACAAATTAGTTCTTCTACTAGATATTACAGGAAAAACATATATGTTTTTTATGAAGTCCAGAAAAAATACCTTGGTCGATGTCTAAAGCTATGGCAAGATATTTGGACGAGCAGATCTAAGTAACGAGATATATGTAAAGCTAATTCAGCAAACAGATTTGAGTGCTAAATTATGGCAGGCTGTTTCAGCAGTCAATGAGGCCGAGCACATAGCCATCGAACTATCGAAGGCCATCGCAGCAACAAAGATCGAGTATAAAACGGTGTAGAGCTATTTCACCTAACAGATTGGCTACTAGACGATGGCAATCTACGTCACAATAAATATATGGCAGGATATTCTAGAAACTAATCGGGCTTGGCATGCCATCTCAGCTAAGCAGATTGAGTGCGTATCAGGCAAGGAAGCTTCTAAGCGAGCATATTGATCAGAAACTACTTCGTAAATGAGATTAACTGCGTCTATCAGCTAACATTCAACGCTACACCGACATGCACGAGGCCTCAGTCTAGAATGCGCGTACCGTGGGAGAAGCTGACCGCCGTGCATCTCCACACGAACGTCGCCAACGATGGCGGTGCTGACCGCCGTGCGCCTCCACTAGAACATCGCCAGCGGTGGCGGCGCGGCTAGAGGACGGCAGTCTACGAGAGCATACTGTGGGAGCGAGAGGATCACCGTGCGTCCCCTCGACGAACCGCGGTGCCGATGTATCAGCGCGGCGGGGAGGGCGGCTTTGGTGGAGTGAATAGAGTGGAGGGGACGGGGAGAGGGGGGTTTGGGGAATATTATTGGCTAGTTGGCCGAAGGGCGGTTGAATTTGGGATTTGGGGGAATTTGGGGGATTTTCGCGCAGTGGGCGGGGGAGTTTGGCGCATGGTCGGTTTATCCAAGTGCAGTCCAACGTGTCAGTGAAGAGGCAAGCCGAAGCGTGTTTTGTTTGCGTGAGCCTGTGCAGGACTGAACGTGTGTAGGGTGCAATGCGACTGCAATAGGGGTGCTGTGAGTGTACCGCCTTTTTTCCTTTTAAACTAGGTGCTTCGCCCCCTAAAGAAAAAAAACTTGGTGCTTCGCGCGATCCATCGATACTACTACTAGTAATCCGGTAATCCCGACTAAAACGGTGCATCCGGGTCTTTTCCCGCGCGATATGCTGGGAGGTTGGCTTAGTTGGTTTTTTTAGGACGAGTAATGCTACACGTACGTAATCCCAGTTACGTAAGTAACGTAATGTGAAACATGTGAGCTGTTGATCGTAGATTGGGGGAGGGAGGGGCCCACCACTGTGAAAATCAGAGAGGAGAGAGAGAGGCAATTTACGTTAACCCTTTCGTAGGTTCCCGTAGATGTAGAAAGATGTGAAATGCATGAATGTGTAGTGGACGTACTATTGGAGTGCCTGTGTGTTTATTTCCTTCGCATGTTAGCTTTGTCTCTGTTCAGTAAAAAGCAGAGTTGGTGATGATGGTGTGCCTGCCATCCTGCAATATAGGCCATCCGATCTATATCTAACGGATAGGAAGGAAACTCTGACAATTTACCCGCACTCCTCTCCACATTTGCAGATAAGGCCTTCCCTCGTTCATCCTTTTCTCCCACAAGATCTTGATGTTCCGTGCAACGCACGGGCATCTTGCTAGTACTCCTACAATATACTATATTATTGTGAAATACACGGCTGAGATTAATGCAAATACGGCCGATTTTCATTACATTTCAAACTTTTATAGGACAGAAAAATAAAAGAAACCCGACCCTACACCTATTCTACGGCAGCGACCGGCGTCCTTCATCTGCGATCTACATATAGGGGGGGCGGGGTTCAAGACCCGTGAAGTCAAGGTGCGGTCTTCGGTGAGGAAGAGTAGAACACGGGAGATGGAACGGCCAGTTGGCACACCATGCCCTACCGCCTCCCATGCTCTACTCATCCTCGGAGGAGTCCCCGACCTCGGCGGTGCCGGATGTTGGACGGCGGCAAGTAGGACGCGTGGATGATGATGGTCCCGTCATCGGCTGCCAGCATGGCCACCGCTTGTGCAGCCGTGTCCGCGTCCGGCTACGCCTCTATTGCATCGCGAGCGGCGATTGAGCGAGGGCGGCGACCTCGAGCTTCATCCCCGAAGACAAGCTCTCCCGCAGAGCGTTCGCGCTCGCGGTCATGGCGGATGTGGTGCCAGGTAGCAGGATGATGCGCTATGGTGTGGAGGTTACCTGGCGCGCTACTTTAAGTAGCGATTCCGTGAGGCCAAGCATCCCGGTGCTTCATTAAGTCGCCGGAGTTGGTTCCTCGGGCACCGAGCCTCTTAACAACGGCATACGGACGAACGACATGAATGCGGGCAGCTGGCGCCGGCTGGGAACGCACCGTGCGACGACGCGAGGGACAAGGGTTTTTGGTGTGCCAGTGTAGTCAGCTGCGGTCGTGGCAACGTTGGAGATGCCCTTTCCTCACATGCGACCCCACATGTCATTGAAAAAGCAAGATGACTCGGCATGGTCTCAGGTCCTGGGGATGCAATTGGCCGCGCTACACCACTCCGCGGACGCGTCGCGGCGCGCGCGTGCACTTTGGCGCCCCGTGCATCCTCGACGACCCATGTGTTGATCTGCTGGTCGTGCCATAGTGCTAACGCCACCCTCGGCACACTGAAACCAACCGTGTAAAGCGACGATGAGCATGTCGCTCCCGCATGCCTCATTTGAACATTTTGCCGAGTAACATTCGCATGTGGGCCTAGACCATGCTTGTATTTCCAGTGTTGTAATTTGTCCGACATGCATACAAACAAACGGTTCATTTAAAGTTTCACTTTGCCTCCACTACGTGTCGCTTCCCATCTTAGTTTTGACATCCCATTCGGTTCATGCCCCGACATATCTTGACGAGATCGATTGATGTTGAGAGATCAATTGCGTGTCATGCAAGGAGATAAAGGTTTGGTCTGTTTTTATGATAGTAATGACCGCGGGGGGGTCTGTGGGGATCAGAGGGAGTATATTGTACGTTCATAAGCGAAATGAATGTATTGTACCCACCCTAGTCCTCTTTCAATCGATCTCCTGACCCCGAGATGAAATTGAGAGAGAACGAGTGGGTGCATGTGTGATACCTAAGGCGGATTCAAAATTTTGAACCGGTGATCATTGCATCCACAAATCATATATAAAGGGTATTCAATGTTTGTTTCGCTCTTGAACGTACAATATACTCCCTCCGATCCTTTCTAGTTTACATATAAGTCTTATGTGTAGTCAAAGTATCTCTACTTTGATCAAACTTACAGAAAAAAGTATCAACATTCAACAACGCCCAATCAATATTGTTAGATTCGTACATACTCCTAGATTTTTATTCAAACAGACATGGTTTCCAATTTGTTTTCAACCACGTGAATGTGCTTTTTCTCGCACATGCTCTTCCTACTAAGATTTCGCCACTTATAGCCAATCCAATAGTAACTTTTTAAGCTCCCTGTCCAATAGTACTAGTGGAGTACTGACAACATCTGTAGTAGAGTATGCAGTGCTCATAGTACTCCCTCCTTCCATTTATATAGGGCTATGTGGAGGAGAGAGATGTGAAAAAGTAAGGGGAGTGAGATCTCATGCAAGATCCTAGCTATATACGCATTCCTAGTTACATACAAAAAATATGAAGAAAGAGATAGAGAGGAGATGGAAAAAGTAATAATACAATAGCCAACCTTATATTTTTTTTTGTGAGAAATAGCCAACCTTATAGCCCACACTACTGTATGAGTGCGTATAGATGATGGCTATAGATGACATGGCAGTTCCTTATAGCCATCAGCTGGCTATATTATTAACCATGCTCTAATGCGTTTTTCAAAACAGCATTTGACTGTTGACAAGATTAATAGTACATGAGATGTATAATGTGAAAATAATATCATTGGAAGCTCCTTTCACATAAGAATTTGACCGTATGCTTTGTGTAAGTTGCATGTCATATATTATTACTCTAACATTTGGTCAAAGTTAGCCTCAGAAAACGCATTAGGCCCTGTAGATGGAAGGAGGGAGTAGTAGTGAAAGTGGATCCTCTGACGTGGGTATCCCTGCCTTACCCTCCCTTTCGGTCACTTACTGGCGGACCCCATGCTTGCTAGGCCCCGCATGTCAATTACTCAATGGGTTCGGCCACATCAGGGGATCCTCATCCCTAGTATACTCCCTCTGTTTTTACTTACTCCGCATAAAACAGAGGGAGTGGTAGTATAAATGACGTGAGCGGGGGAGGGGGAGGGACGTCGGTTTGCTCTCAACTGTGGTCCCACAAGCGAGCAAAAATGCAAGACGAATCGGTTTCCATTCGATGAGCGACGTGGAGGGTCCAGCGTGCCGGGGTGCAACGCGAACGCGACAAGAGCGATTACAGTCAAAACCGATTGACCGGCCATCACCGGAACCACTATTCACACCAGAACCTTCGCTGATCGGCCTATGCCAGCCACTACCCCAAAACCATACCTCCTCTCCAGCCCATTCCCCCACATTTCTATCCCCTAGCCCGCATCAAGCATCCCCTAGTTCGCCAGAAAGCCATGGTGCGCCGCAAGATCATGTACTACAAGATGCTGACGCCGGAGCATCGCGCAGAAATCGCGGCGGCGGTCGGTGCAACATACCTCCGTTTCCCAAGCTCGCTTTGCGGCGGGCCAATCCCCGAGTTCTCTGGAGCCAAGCTACAAGGAGGAGGAAGCTGATCCAATGTTCATGGCGGAGGTCGCGGCGCAGAAGGCCCCCGATGGGTATGAGACGGTGGACGTCGACTTCGTGCCGGCGTCCGGGTCCCCCATGGTGCAGGTGGACCAGCGGTTCAACCTGACGATACTAAAGGAGGACCGGGAGGCAGAGGCTCAACTCTACGCGGAGCGCGCGCATGCCGCTGCCATCGATGCTCTCCTGCAGGCGGAACCAGATGTCATGGATGTGAATCGGGCGGCGGAGGCTCAACTTGATGCAGAGCGCTCGGATGCCATTGCCATCGAGGCCCTCCCGCAGGCGGAACCGGACGTCCTCGACTTGAACCGGGCGGCGGAGGCTCAACGCAATGCGGAGCGCATGGATGCCGCTGCCATCGAGGCCCTCCTGTAGGAGGAACAAGATGTCCTAGACTTGAACCGGGTGGCAGAGGCTCAACTCGACACGGAGCGCGCGGACGCCGCTGCCATCGAGGCTCTCCTGTAGGCGGAACCGGACGTCCTCGACTTGAACCGGGCGGTGCTCTCGTCCGTGCAAAGCGCCCGCACACTCCGCGTGAACGAGTAGCTGGAGGCCGAGGACAACCATGGTGTGAGACACACGTCGGCAGCTACAGCTTGTTCGCGCCGGTAGCCAAATACGACGAGGCTGTCTCGTTCCGCGAGCAGTGATAGTTTTTCCTTATGTTGTTGTTTTTAGGGATCTTTTGCTGTGTAAAAACATATATTGTTACAAGTCACCTGACTTTCATCATTTGGGTCAGTCTACCATTTCAGCCGGTTGGATTAATATCCTATGTCTCCTAACCCTTCTTCCTCACCTCTTCTTCTTCCCCAACAGACCACCGCACGAGCCGTACGGATCCTCCCCAACATGCGGTTGGGTAACAGTAAATTTCAGCACACTATATAAAATTTTCCTTACCAAATTCCACCTACCAAAGGCGCTTCACTCCCCGGCAATGGCGCCAGAAAAGAGTCTTGATGACCCACAAGTATAGGGGATCTATCATAGTCCTTTTGATAAGTAAGAGTGTCGAACCCAACGAGGAGCAGAAGAAAATGATAAGCGGTTTTCAGCAAGGCATTCTCTGCAAGCACTGAAATTATCGGTAACAGCTAGTTTTGTGATAAGATAATTTGTAACGGGTAACAAGTAACAAGTGTAAACAAAGTGCAGCAAGATGGCCCAATCCTTTTTGTAGCAAAGGACAAGCCTGGTGTCAGTGTCAAAACTGGCGGATCTCGGGTAGGGGGTCCCGAACTGTGCGTCTAGGCGGATGGTAACATGAGACAAGGGACACGATGTTTTTACCCAGGTTTGGGCCCTCTCGATGGAGGTAAAACCCTACTCCTGCTTGATTAATATTGATGATATGAGTAGTACAAGAGTAGATCTACCACGAGATCAGAGAGGCTAAACCCTAGAAGCTAGCCTATGATATGATTGTTGTTCGCCCCACGGACTAAAACCCTCCGGTTTATATAGGCACCAATAGGGTTAGGGTTACACAGTAGTCGGTTACAATGGTAGGAGATCTACATATCCAGACGCCAAGCTTGCCTTCCACGCCAAGGAAAGTCCCATCCGGACACGGACGAAGTCTTCAATCTTGTATCTTCATAGTCCAGAGTCGTGCCAAAGGTTATAGTCCGTTATCCAGACACCCCTAATCCAGACTCCTCAAGAGCTCCTCGAACCAGGCTTCAATGACGATTTAGTCCGGGCGCGCATATTGTCTTCGCATTGCAAGGCGGGTTCCTCCTCCGAATACTTCATAGAAGATTTTGAACACAAGGATAGTGTCCGGCTCTGCAAAATAAGTTCCACATACCACCGTAGAGAGAATAATATTTACACAAGTTCAATCTGCTGACGTATTCCGCAGCGTGATATCACACCACGGCCAAGCCTTTATTCGAATCATTTTTACTGTCCCACCTCAGTGCGTTTAGCGAGGCGGTTTCCTTGGCACGTCTTGTCAAAGTAGAGATCGTGTCTCCTTATTCCGGGATTCTCATCAATACGGGCGTGGGTAACCCAATCGTCCCCGTTGGCTCGCCTCCTCTATCGAAGGCGAGTCCCGAACGGTCACGGGGAGGGCTCCTGGTATTCATCGGCATTGCAAGGCGGGTTCCTCCTCCGAATACTTCATAGAAGATTTTGAACACAAGGATAGTGTCCGGCTCTGCAAAATAAGTTCCACATACCACCGTAGAGAATAATATTTACACAAGTTCAATCTGTTGACGATTCCGCAGCGTGATATCACACCACGCCAAGCCTTTATTCAATCGCTTTCTGTCCCCACCTCAGCGTTTAGCGAGGCGGTTTCTTGGCACGCCTTGTCAAAGTAGAGATCATGTCTCCTTATTCCGGGATTCTCATCAATACGGGCGTGGGTAACCCAATCGTCCCCGTTGGCTCGCCTCCTCTATCGAAGGCGAGTCCCGAACGGTCACGGGGAGGGCTCCTGGTATTCATCCTCTTTATAAAGATACCAAGGCCCCGCTCTTTTTTCTCAATCTCAATCGAATCCGCCCCTCGCTTCGAGTCTCAACACCCAAAGCTCCAGATTCAGGCGCTTCGGACCTCCGATGATGTCCGGCTCCGACCTTCAAGGCCGGTGGATGCCTTCCTCTGTCACGAAAGAATACGTCCTAAAGCTAAGAGATGCCAGGTATCTAACCGGCGAAATCTCGCATAGGCAAGGGCAGGTTATTCCTTCTCCCCAGCCCGGTGAAAGCGTGGTGTTCACGTCTCACTTCCTTCGGGGGCTAAGTTTCCCGACGGACCCCTTCGTGAGGGGGCTCATGTTTTATTACGGGCTGGAATTTCACGACTTGGATCCGGAGTCCATCCTCCACATCTCGTCGTTCATCGTCGTATGCGAAGCCTTCCTCCGCATTACCCCACACTTCGGATTGTGGCTCAAAACCTTGAAGGTGGAGCCGAAGATGATCAATGGGCAACAAGCAGAGTGCGGAGGGGCTGTTATAAGCAAGAATGCTGACGCTCCATGGCCCGAGGGCTCTTTTCAAGAGGAGCTCAGTCTATGGCAACAAGAGTGGTTTTATATCACAGCTCGTGGGCACCAAATGGGTGGAGCCACATGCCTTTCGCCGGGTCCTCCACCGCTGGCCGGCGCCATGGGTCAATAAAGGGCTTGACTGGGGCTGCCCAAGGACGTGCCCTTGTTGCAGGGCCGATTCGAGACCTCCTTGAGAGAGAGATCAATCTGGTCGTAGTAGCGCAGGTCATGCTGATTCGTCGATCCTGCCCAAACGCCGCCCCTCCGCCTGTGGAGCTCAATCCGAGGGACCACGAGCCTCCAACATTTTATGGAGCAACGCCGTGGAGATGTACAAACTGTTCTTCGGATCACAAGCAATGTTTCCGGACTTGACCGAGGACGCAGGTGTGAGCTGCAATCGCCTCGGATGCTCAAGTAAGTAGTCCTGCATCTTTACACGCTATCTCAGATATTTATCATAAACTTGCCCTTAAAAGAGCTGTCCCTTAAACAGGAGTGGATAGCAAAAGCAAAACTGATCAGGTGTCCGGCCCCCCTACCTGAGACCACGTCGGATCCCGTGTTAACCAAGATGTTGGAGGCTGCGCCTTTAGAAGAAGGCGAAGGGGGGAACAAGGAAGCTACTGCCTCCGTGAAGGAGGTTATCAAGAAAGGAGGGATCGAGAATCCCTCCATCCAAGGGGAGAAGAGGACCGCCTCTAAAGATCTGGAGACCAAGGCCTCAAAGCGCGGGAAGAAATCTTCGCCAGAGGGTCCTGCGCCGGAAGATGCCCCGGCCGCATTATTTCCCCAAGGAGATCAGCCCTCCAGTGAGCCGTAAGTAGAAAGGGGAGTTTATAAAATAAAAGACATCCCTGTTTTATTTCTGAGGATGACCGAAATTTTACCTTGTAGTTCGGTTCTCAGCCCTTCTCAGCAGAGCTCGTCGTCAGGGGATCTTCGTCCGGAGATGATGGAGAGCGGAATGCCTCCTCATGCCGTATCAGCCAGCGAGGCGGATGATCCTGAGGTGTCGCCGCAGAGGTTTCCCGAATCCGCAGGGGTGGAGGTGGTCATAGGGCCCCCGAGCCCTCCGTGTCCGCCTTCAAAAAGGCCATCGGACGAGTCCGCACCTCCCGTGCACGGTCGGAGGAGTTGAAGGATCTGCCAGCGAGTGTCTATCTTAGAGGATCACCGCATTGATGGGTACGGTGATTTAAAAATTCGGCCCGCGAAAGCGGGTTGTACGAGGCCGCCAGAGTTTATCGACGGGTTTTGAGGTACGTGTAATGGTGTACCTCTTGACGGTTCCGCATATATAAGATGCACCCTGTAGATAGTAGTTCTCGAGACTCGGTGCGTTGTCAAAATGACAGCGCGTCGAGGTTCATAATCCCAGATATAATATGTCGCCCTTCCTATGTAGGTGGCGGGGCGTCCAGTGGCTAGCCGGACAGATGAATTTGCCGAACTAAAGCGGCAACTTGACGTGGCGGATGCCGACATCGCGCTTGTCAATAAGCGGCTTGACGAGTCACAAGGTATGCGGTTTTCTCCGCGGACACCAGGTAAGGGAGCTTGATGCCCATGCCTTACAACATGTATGCTTGATGCAGATGGTGCCGCTGCCATGGAGAACCTTCCGGCAGAGCTTGCCCGAGCCAAGGAGCAGGGCAGAAAAAGTGATGCGGCTGCCTTAAAGGCGGTCGAAGAGCTAAAAGCCGAACAGGCTGCTCACTGCTGAAGCAAGAAGGAAATGGCCGAGATGGCCGTGGAGTTGAAGAATGCTACCGACCGCTGCGAGCTTCTTGAAAAAGAAGGTCGAGCAGAGCAAGAGGACCTGAAGAAGGCCACCACCGAGGCCAAGGATGCTCGCTCTGTGATGAGAGCTATGAAGGAGGAGCTACGTCAGGTCGAAGATATCGCGGCTGGAAAGCCCTTTCTGCTGCGGAGGAAGTTCACGGATCCTAAATATGCTTAGTTGGACCGGCTGTGGAGTAGTGAGGATGCTTATCTGGACTTGGCGGCGAAAAGATGCGGACGCGCCGAACACTTCGGATATCAAAAGGATCACGAGATGGAAGAGCTTTTTTGGTCGCAGCTCAGAGTCCAGAGCGTCCACTTCCATTAACCGATCGTTTGGCCGAATGGGCGGAGCTGAATAGGTTCGGACTTGCCATGAAGAATGCCGTGACTCATTTGTGGCCGAAAAGGCCCGAGCCGAAGAGTTATTTTGGCTTGGTGCAATAGTTCCTTGCTGCGGTGCCGCATATCAAAGCAATGAGGCGGTCAGCATCCATAGAGGGTGCGCGGATGGCTCTTGCCCGTGTCAAGACATACTGGGCGGAGATGAAGGCCACCGTTGTTGCATCCCAAGATTCGGACGGAAGCCGAGTACCTGTCGAGCACTATTTTCAGGAAGTTCTTCAGGGTGCTCGTTTAATAGAGACGCAGTGCTTGAAGTATATTATGTTCGAATAACATGTATTATTGTGAAACAATGTTTCGATGGAATATAAAAGCTTTTTATACTTGTGCCTTCAAGAATTAAAATACCTCCTGTGAGGCCGTTAATGTATATGTGTATATAACCTGAAAGATGGCAGTCTTTGGCTTCAGCCCCCACGCATATAATGCGGGGGTGTTTGCAGAAAGCGCCTTTTCACACTTTATCCAACGTCTTGGTCCTACAAAGGAGGTGATAGCGCAGCAAACTAGGCAGCCGGACTATAATGCTTTATCACTTTCACTTAGCCATAGGAGTTCGACAGTGGGGCTACTATATAGCCCCTAGGGGCACCACGCTCACCCGAATTCGGGGCGCGTATGTGCCTGGCCGGGAAACGGCCCTTCGTCAATGCGTAGGAATTCTAAAGATTCCAGTGGGTCATCGAGTGGTTGACCAGTCTCACGCTATATCATGACAGTCAGTTTTTGGCTTTCTCTACTGAGGTGCTCGCCTGGCCGAACCGGGGCACAATCGCAGTAGTGCTCCTGGTGCCACATTAGCCGATAGAGCGGAACATAAGGTAGCAAAACACAGGAGCCGGGCAAACCCAACATTTGACCGAAGACATGATTCAGAGCTGATGCACATAAGGCCTAACTCGAGACGCCGGACACTCCCTAAGGTATTCAGTCTTTATGAAAACGGGTCGAACAATCGCCCTTGGTAATAAGCCCCTGGTGTCCAGGTACGCGCAAAATTCGGACGTGGCCTATGCCAAAACACCAGCCTCCTCCTCGGTTATAGCAAGAAACCGGGGGATGTGTATCAACAAGAGACAGTAAAAAAGGTTTATGCATGGTCTTAATCCGAAAAGAATCCTTGCAACGGGTCCCTATCAGACGCTCTGCGCCAAGGCTCCGCAGCCGTATCCTCGGCGGGTGTAGCACGGTGTTCATCTGTAAAAGAGAGGAACTTAGTTGAAAAAGGTCATGCGAAAATGTACGTTATATTAAATAAACGAAGTACAATTCAAAAAATGAATAAAATTGAGCTTTATTGTCTCTTGTTGTGCATGCGCTGAGCCCTTGTGTGGGTATGCGCCTAGTAAGCCCTTGTATGTTTACGCCGGACTCGTCCAGCCGTGTCCGGGGTCTGGATGACCTGTCTAAGTGCTTTTATTGGTGAAGCCGGTTTATTGTGTGGCTGTCAAGGCAACCGCATGATTTTCCGGACTCGAGGAACCCTCGATGTTTCCTTTTAACGAGATAATGCCGCGTGGACCGGGCATTTTAAGTGTAAGAGATGCATAATGCGGTATTGCGTTAAAGCGGGCGAAAGCTTCGCGTCCCAATAGTGCTTGATAGCTACTTGTAAATGGGGCGAGGTGGAAGGTTAACTTTTCACGGCGGAAGTTGTCGGGTGAGCCGAACACAACTTCTAGCAGTAGAGAGCCCGTACAATGGGCATATGGGCCTGGCATTACCGCTTGAAAGGAAGTGTTGCTATGGCGAAATTTGGTTGGGTCTATCCCCATTTTGCGGATTGTGTCCTGATATAGCAGGTTTAGATCACTACCGCCGTCCATTAGGACTTGTGAAAATTGGAGTCCGCCAATTATCGGATCTAATATCAAGGCAGTCAAACTTGCATTCCATATACTTCTAGAGTAATCCCGATGGTCGAAGGTGATTGATTTTAACAACCAAGTGGCGGACTCCTCCGGATAGGCCGTATGGCGCTGCACTCTATGGGCGCCGCTCTATTTTTCCCTTTTGTCACGTGAAGTGAGTTTACTGTTTTGATTTCTTGTGGGAAATTATTTTGTTTTCCGGTGCTCTGCTTTTGGGGTTCGTCGTCGTCCTCGCTTGGTCTGTCGAGCCCCTTGTGTTCGGTGTTGAGTTTGCCGGACTGCTTGAAGACCCAACAATCTCTGTGGGTATGGTTTGCAGGCTTCCCGGGAGTACTGTGGATTTGGCATATCTTGTCCAAGATTTTGTTTGTTGATAGCTCGTCCCTGTTATCCTTAAGGGGCAGCTTCTTATAATTCTGCCGAGAGCTTTTGAATCCGCGTTGATCGCCGTGCTCTTCGGCTGTTTCTTGGTCCAACGCTGGTCCTTGCTGCGTCGTGGTTTCCCGTTTCCGTCCCTGACTTCGGATGTACTTGGGTCACTGGTGCTGCATCTTGCCAGCCAGCTGTCCTCTCCCGCGCAAAAGCGGGTCATGAGGCTTGTTAATGCGGCCATTGTTCTTGGCTTTTCTTGGCCGAGGTGTTTGGCGAGCCATTCGTCTCGGACGTTGTGTTTGAAAGCTGCTAAGGCTTCGGCGTCCGGACAATGACTATTTGGTTCTTTTAGTAAGGAATCTGTTCCAAAATTTCCGGTTGACTCTCCGGTTGTTGAGTTATGTGACTTAAATCGTCGGTATCCGGAGGTCGGACATAGGTCCTTGAAAATTTGCCTAAAAAGCATCCTCGAGCTCCTCCCAAGTTCCAATGGTGTTTTCGAAGGCTTTTAAGCCAATGCCGGGCTGGCCCTTTGAGCTTGAGGGTAAGTATTTTATGGCATGGAGATCATCTCCTCTAGCCATGTGTATGTGGAGGATGTAATCCTCAATCCGCACTCTGTGGTCTGTTGTTCCGTCAGATGCCTCTATGTTTACGGGCTTGAATCTCACTGAAATTATAATCCAAAGACCTCATCGGTGAAACATAGTGTGCGGCACCCTATATTTAGGTGTACCGTGATGCTCGGATACTTGATGTGTTGCATTGCTTACTAGAGCTTGCTTTGTTGGCCCGTAGATAGATCTAATCGGGCCATCTTTTGATGTGAATCCTCGCGGATCGCGTCGGCTTGTGTGCGCCGCTTGCCGCTCTCTGCTTTGCCATGGGGTCGCCCATCGGACCGGTGGCCTCTTTGTTTTTTTATTGCGGGGCTCTACGGCCTCCTCATCAAATTCAGCCAGTAGTTTTCGCTTTGAGTAGCTCTTCGTTCGGCGACTGTCGCCGTATTTTTTTGTGGTGTTGAGTACTTTGCTCCATCTGATTCTCGAGTGCATCTTCCGCAGTTTTGAGCTTCCGCTCGCTTTTTCATGCTACGCAAAGGGGCGAGCCTTTGTGGAGGTTCTTCTGCTCCAAGAACTTGTCCGCGTGAGATCGTCCGGACTGTTATCTTCGCCGGGGACGGGTTGTTTATCCAGATTGTCCTGTTCGGACGGTTGCTTGATAGCATGTTCGTCGTCCACCTGTTCGCTCGGCTCTATGGCTAGGTCTTTGTCGAGGCGGGACTTTGAGCGGTGCTTACGTTGCCGTTTTGACTGCTTTTCGAGGGAATGATCCTTCGTAGCGTCCCGTTGTTCCCCATCGCCGCTTCCTTTAGGTGTGTCCACCATGTATACATCGTGAGATGAGGTGGTTCTCAAGTGCCCTATAGGTGTTGGTTCATGTTCCTCCCCTACATTGTCGTCCATACCGTCGATGTCTTCGAGTCAAGTCGAGCATGTCGGTTAAATCATCAACAAGGCTCTGAAGTGGGTGGTGGGTGGGCTTTGAATTTCTTCGCCTTCCGCATCCCAACCTTCCTGACCATAATCCGGCCAGGGCTCTCCTGATAAAGAGAGAGACTTTAGTGAATTCAGGATGTCGCCAAAGGGCGAGTGTTGAAAGATGTCCGCGTCAGTGAATTCCATGATCGGCGCCCAATCGGATTCGATTTGTGGGGGCGCGGAAGGCTCAGAGTCCGGCGAGGAGTCCGACACCTTGGAGTCACGGGCTTCACAAAGGACGGGGTAGGTGTATGGCTCAATCGCCGTAGAGATCACAACCCCCAAGGCGGTGTCCAGCCAGCTGTCCTCGATTGGCGTAGTCGGCTCCGAGCTAAAGGTTGGAGCGGACACTGGTGCGGCCTCTAAGACACTGTTCGGCGGCCGAGCTAGATCGTGCCCCTCGTGACAGTGCGGTGCGCTTGGCTGTGGCTCGAACCCGTCGAAGATCAAGTCTCAGCGGACGTCAGTCGTGTAATTCAAACTTCCAAATCTGACCAGGTGGCTGGGCGTAGCTTTCAATCTGCTCCAGATGGCTGCTTAATTGCCCGCAGCAAAGCCGCCGAATATGAAGATCTGTCCGGGAGAAAAGTCTCACCCCAGTGCATCGTTGTTGATGATCGGAGGAGCCATCGGGCCTAAGGATGAAGACACAGAGGAACTCTCAATGAAAGCACCAATGTCGGTGTCAAAACCGCGGATCTCGGTAGGGGGTCCCGAATCAGTGCGCCTAGGCGGATGGTAACAGGAGACAAGGGACACGATGTTTTTACCAGGTTCGGGCCCTCTCGATGGAGGTAAAACCCTACTCCTGCTTGATTAATATTGATGATATGGGTAGTACAAGAGTAGATCTACCACGAGATCGAGAGGCTAAACCCTAGAAGCTAGCCTATGGTATGATTGTTGTTCGCCCTACGGACTAAAACCCTCTGGTTTATATAGGCACCAATAGGGTTAGGGTTACACAGTAGTCGGTTACAATGGTAGGAGATCTACATATCCAGACGCCAAGCTTGCCTTCCACGCCAAGGAAAGTCCCATCCGGACACGAGACGAAGTCTTCAATCTTGTATCTTCATAGTCCAGGAGTCCGGCCAAAGGTTATAGTCCGGCTATCTGGACACCCCCTAATCCAGGACTCCCTCACCTGGACAAACTCTTATATAGAGAAAAGCGCTCCCGAGGACACATGGGAATGATCGTCAAGCTAGTTTTCATCACGTTCATATGATTCACATTCGGTACTTTTATAATTTGATATGTGGGTGGACCGGTGCTTAGGTGATGTCCTTACTTGGACAAGCATCCCACTTATGATTAACTCCTATTGCAAGCATCCGCAACTACAAAAGAAGTATTAAGGTAAACCTAACCATAGCATGAAACATATGGATCCAAATCAGCCCCTTACGAAGCAACGCATAAGATAGGGTTTAAGCTTCTGTCACTCTAGCAACCCATCATCTACTTATTACTTCCCAATGCCTTCCTCTAGGCCCAAATAATGGTGAAGTGTCATGTAGTCGACGTCCACATAACACCACTAGAGGAGAGACAACATACATCTCATCAAAATATCGAACGAATACCAAATTAACATGAGTACTAATAGCAAGACTTCTCCCATATCCTCAGGAACAAAAGTAACTACTCATAAAGCATATTCATGTTCATAATCAGAGGGGTATTAATATACATAATGGATCTGAACATACGATCTTCCACCAAATAAACCAACTAGCATCAACTACAAGGAGTAATCAACACTACTAGCAACCCACAGGTACCAATCTCAGACTTAGAGACAAGAATTGGATACAAGAGATGAACTAGGGTTTTAGATGAGATGTGATACGTCTCCGTCGTATCTATAATTTTTGATTGTTCCATGCCAATATTCGACAACTTTCATATACTTTTTGGCAACTTTTTATACTATTTTTGGGACTAACATATTGATCCAGTTCCCAGTGCCAGTTCCTATTTGTTGCATGTTTTTGTTTCACAGAATATCCATATCAAACGGAGTCCAAACGGGATAAAAACGGACGGAGCTTATGTCAGGACCCCGATTCCAAGTCACATTGACCTAGCCGGTAACACCTCATATCACTTTGCGGCCTCACGCACGGTATTCCCACGGGTGTCGCTTTACCATGGCCCGGGACCGTTTGTGCCTTTTGGCTCATGTATATGATCGTGTCGCTAGCATCCACATGACAGAGAACCTGGGCCGATATGGCTAGTCGTGAACCCAAAGCGGCGCTAACCCATGGGGACAGTCATACATGAATCACATCGAGCATGTCGGTCATCAACGTATGAATCCGGGCTGTAGCACTGGCTAACAGGACTCGTAACCCGGCAGTAGCGGCTAGGCAGACTCGGATATCACCGCATGACATTTCCCGAAGGGACAGACATAGGAACGAAGTGAAACACATGTCGGCCACCAAGTGTCCAAAGCAGAGTGCTAGGCTAGCGTGGACTCCGTGAACCGGGCTGTAGCGGACTACTATCGCTCAGGAAGCACTAGACTACATTTCCCCATATGAGAGGCTGCCAAGGATAAACAACTAGATTGTCGGATCCCACACATACCAAGCATTTGAAACATACACACAATATGCTCAATATGTGTAAATACAACATGGCATCACAACATAACTCTACGACTCAAATATTTATTCATTAGGCTCCGAGGAGCGAGATATTACAAACATGGGTCTCATGACCCAACATACAGAGCATACAAGCATCAAGCACAAGCGGAAGCTTAACATGTCTGAGTACAGATATCTACAAATGGAAAAGACTGAGAAGCCTGACTATCTACCAGATCCTGCCGAGGGCACAAGATCGTAGCTGAGGTAACAAGCTAAACATCGCAGTCCACGTGGAACTACTAGAGAGACTGACGTCTCTCTGCAAAACATAAAATAAGCAAACGCGAGTACAAATGTACTCAGCAAGACTTACATCAGAACTAACTACATATGCATCATTATCAACAAAGGGGGTGGTGGAGTTTAACAGTAGCAAGCCAGCTTTGACTCGGTGGCTAACCTGAACTACGACTGCAAGTAACTCTTTTGAGGTGGCGCACACGAGTCCACATATTCACCATATCAATACACCACTATGGATCCGCCCCGCCTCCCTCACGAGAACGCCATCCATAGCACTCACGCTTATCTTGCGCATTTTAGAGTATCCACTTTCACTTGTCTATGAACTGTTATAGGCAACCCGAAGTCCTTTATCATGGACACGGCTATTCGAATAGATCATATTAACCCCGCAGGGTGTACTTCTTCACACACGCCTCGCCACTTACCGCCATATACACGCTATGTATCTCGGCAACCTTCAAGCGGAAGCTCGGGCGAGGGTGTCGGCCACGCCTACCTAATCACTCAAGTCCCTAGTCCAGGTCTATCGCCTATTCGGTTCCATCCGCAGGAGTCTGGCCGGGTTTCCACTAATGGCCCCGAACGATGTGTGCAGGTTCCGAGACACCAAGCAGGCGAATCGGTACACCGGCCACGTGTATCTACCGCATCATAGCCCACCCCTAGGGTCAGCCCACGCACGGCCTCCAACACATATCCTACAAACACCAAAAACTAGTTGCAACTCCCGGACAGAGGGCAAGGGTGGTTAAGAAGCCAGAGAGTCAATTAAGGATCCCAATGTGTGGTAGTAACTGTTTCATGGATCACAAACACATAACTCAGTTCCTGAGGACGGCTTCAATGAGACAACCCACCATGTACTCCTACATGGCCCCTCACCGCTACCTTTACCAAATCGTGTTCACACACTTAGCTCACATACAAGAGGACATGTTCACACACCTCCGATTCATCCCGATGAATCGACCTGACTCAACTCTAAGAAGTAGCAGGCATGACAAACAAGCATGAATGAGTAGGCACAACAGGCTCAAACAACTCCTACTCATGCTAGTGGGTTTCATCTAATTACTTGTGGAATGACAGTCATGCAGAGGATAAAGGGGTTCAGCTACCGCAGCAAGTAATGATGAATCGTTGTTGTCCTAATGCAGAAAAGAGAGCAGGAGCGAGAGAGTGGGATTGTATCGTAATGAACAAGGGGTTTTGCTTGCCTCGCACTCTTGAAGATATTATAGCTCTTCATCGGTGTCATCAAACTCATCGCCGATGACGCCGCTCACCGAGAGGGACAAATACCGGCAAACAAGGAAGAACACAATCAATGCAATGCACAATATGATGCATGATCATGACATGTCAGAATGCTGTGATTTGAGCTAATGCAACTAGCAGCAGATTAAATGAAGTTGGTTTGAAAAGATTCAAATTCAAACTCCATATATGGATATTAAATTGCCATTTATATGCTTTGTGCTAAACAGCAGTTATAAGTTGTTCTAACATGCATGAAAATGGTACAGATAGATAGATTGGATTTTTCTGATCATTATTCATATATAAATTATTTCATTCTGAGCTACGGTTGATTTTATATGATTTTTAGAAGTTTTGGCTATTTTCTGGAATTTCCTGAAAAGAATAAATCCAGAAAAGGCATTACTGCGTCAGCATTGCGTCACTATGACGTCAGCGGGTCAACTGCGGCGGTCCGGGTCAAACCCTGACCTGTGGGTCCCGCGTGTCAGTGTAATTAGCCTAACTAGTTTTTAGTTAGCACTAACCAATTTAATTAGAGGACGGGCCCCACCTGTCATGGACTCAGGGGAAGTCAACCTAGGCCCACACGGAGTCAACCAGGGTCAAACGGGGTCAACTCGCCGGCGTTTAGCCGCCGGCGAGGCCAGACGCGGCGGGGCACCTCGGATTTCTCCTACAGGGCACCGTTCGAGGCGCCGTTAGGCTCTACAGGTAGCTGGTGCAACGGCGCGTCCGTTGGTGGTCGTGACTGGGCCTGGGGTGGCCGGAGTCAACGGTGGCGAGCTCGGTTGCGGCCGCTGGAGTTCGGGAGCGAAGGGACGCGTTGCGGTGGCCGTGGTGATGTGCGCGTAGCACCTACGGCGTCTCGTGGTGCGAGGAGTTCGATGGCGCATGCCCGGACCAAATGGTCACCGGAGCAGCACCGGCGACAGCGCAGCGTGTGGCGCTGTCGGCGAGAGGGGCGTGGCGGCTAGAGAGTGAAGTAGAGCACGGGAGAAGGGAAAAGAACCGGAGCTCACGGTGAGACCGACGACGGCTCACCTGGCTCGGGATGACCGAAGGCGGCGAATCCGCCGATGGAGTCCGCGGCGGGCTCGGGAAGACGACTCGTGGCGGCGATGTGGGGCTCTCGTGGTGGCGTGGCTCGAGGTGGAAGAGAGAGGGTTCGGGCGAGCCTGGTCGGCCGAGTAGCGAGGGGAGCCGGTGGCTGCGGTGGTGCACGCCGGCGGCGGGCGGGCGCCTCGGCCATGGTGGAGAGGGCGAGAGGGAGACGAGGGGAGAATGCGGGCGGTCGGAGCGATCCAGACGGCTCTCTGGTCTGTCCGGGCGCGCCACAAAGCTAGCAGCAGGAGGTGGCATGGGCGCGTGTGTGCGCACGGCGAGCACGCGCTGGGCGTCCTTCTGGCGCGGTGGAGACGACGACTGGCCGCGCCAGTCAGCTGGGCCAGAGTAGATGGGCCGCCCGGTAAGTGGCCCAGGTAGTTCTCTCTCTCTCTTTTCTTTTGTTTTGCATTTTCTGTAATTTGTTTTGATTTAGTTTTAGACACTAAATCATTTTTATTGCTTTTGATAATTATTGTAGGGACTAGTTGGATTATTCCAAAGCCCTTCATCAAAGATCAGAATTATTGGACATATATTAATTAATTAACAAATATATATCCAATGCAAATAGTTATTTATTTAATTCAAAGGCCCAAAATAATTATCTCTGAGATACCAAAAATATTGTTTTGAGTTTTACCTCTTTGCAATATTTTCAGAGACTATGAGGAACATTTTCTTGGACTTCTTTGAGAAGATTTTAATGTTGATCATTTTTAAAAGGTTTCTGAGGCTTTGAAAATTCCTCAATTCAAATTTCATTTGAATTTAGACATGATGACATGAATATCAAGCAAGGACAACAAGGCTAATCTAGGGCTGTGACAACTCACCCCTACTAAACAAGAATCTCGTCCCGAGATTAAAGACGTGAGGTAAGAAGACAGAGGGGGCACAAACTATCACGGTCTTCACGATCCAGGTTGCACTTCATAAGAACGTTGATTCGAAAATCATCATGATATTGACATCTTGCTTTGAGAACTCCATCCAACACGACAATGGAAAGAGAGGGAGGCTCTACATGATTCGATCTTCACGAAGATCAAGTAAAACATGATCAACTCACGGAATGAGATGTAGAAACATCTCGAGTTGAGACACAGAACACATCGAGAGGGATGGAAGAAAAAACAACGAGGTTTGATTTGGTGGGCATCAATTCCACGCTTAGAGAGATGGTGGATGGTGTCAAGGTGGCGAGGAAATAATTGCCAGGATTCCATAACGGGGCACCTTGGGAAAAGTGACTCGTTGAGCTGTTCCCTTAAGTGGCAAAAAGAATTACTTTTGATCCATAGATCATTGGAACTCTTTATACCAGCCTAAGGCAATCACAATCGATCATTTGAAGGAGTTCGAAAGAATGACATACTCAGACTAGAATGGATGATGTGGACTACCTTGTTGAAGACAACGCAATGGATGATTTGCTTATCATCGGAAATGGATGGGACCTATGGTAAGTCCACTTTTGAGGATGATCCTAGACATCAATTACTGAGAGGGGCAGCCCATGGAAATTGGCACAATGGGGTGCAAGCTGGGAACAAAATGCAACTGTTGGGAATGTTCCAACCATCATATCTGCCTCGAGATTCAGATCCGATTGGTAATAGAATACCTGCACTCAAAGATGTCCGAAAAGGAGGTGCAACACAAATCGACAAGATGATGTTGCGAGATTCTCGAAATGGACTATGGTAGTGAGCTCCAAAACATGAGCGGGTTCTGCACAAACATGTGAACATGTTGTTCGAGACAAGCATGACCACATGGTAGTCTTATAATAAAACACTACCGAAGTTCGTGGGAACCATCAACAAGGATATCAAGTCCCTACATAAGTCCGGATTAGCTCTTATGAAGGAACTCCTTCTCCTTGAACAAATTAGCCAAAGGGCTTGGTGTGCTAGGAACACATGTAGAGCGAAGGTTGCAAGTCTCCAACCACGTAATACTTCGACGTATGCATGACCGATTTGGGATGATTCCAAAGAAGCAACATTGACTTTCTCGAATCCACGGCGGCAACTTGCATCAGATGCACATGAATTAGAGGAAGTCACTATTTTCATCCAAACATATGCTTCATGAACGAAACACGAAGAAATGCTTACACAAGTTTCCAACACTAGGTTGATGTTCAACATGACTCATGGGGGAGACAAAATGCTGCTGATGGGGTCAACAACAACTTATCGGAATTTCCATATCACTGGACTTCCACCATCATGTGAACACGGTGATAGCATTGATCAGACCAAAAGATGTAATGGTGTATGCTCGAGGGATCAACCACAAGTAAGACAACATTATGAACATCGTTGGTTCTGATTTGACTTGACAATAGCCCATACTCAAGTCAAAGTTTTGACAAGGCAATAGATCCAACAATTGATCACGAGGACCAATCAATGGAGATATCATCTTTCTTCAACACACACACACGCACACAAGGATATCCCTTAGCGACGAACTAAGTCGGACAAGCTTTTATCTTCCAACTCTCCAAGTTATTGTTTCGCTCAACCAACTAGCTCAGGGGTATCCAACACAGATTCTTGGAGAATGGGTGGTTTAGAAGAAAACCAACATGATCACGAGCTCAACATAACAGTCAGGAAACAACCCGGTAACACTTCCAAGAAGATATTTGGAAAGTCACGAACCACCGGTATGTTACTAAGCTCGAGAACAATCTTGCTTTTGAGGGCAAGCCGATATGATCAAATGAGTGAGGACTTGACAAGATCCTAACTCATCAATCGAAGTGTGCACCAGAAATAAGGACTAGGTAGCACGATCAATCTTAGGATGATGATTTAATAACCAACACGCTAAGAATGAGGATATTGTCCATTAGCTACGAAGCAACGAGGTTGCTAGGAGTATCGATTTCACACATCACCGTTCACTTGTCGGCATTCCGTTACAACAACACGGGACCGAGGATGAACGATGATGGCGAGAGTATCACTGCATCAAGAATTCATAAGAGGTGGTGCAATTCTCATGACACTCTGGACATAAAGATGGTAACACTCCAAGGTAGAACAGAACAAAAGTTGGATTGGCATTTTAATCTGTGGAATACAACTACTTTGACCCAATCCTAGAAATGGATGAGGTACTGGAGTTTGTTTCTCCTAGTCATTCCGGAATAGAATGGCTTGACGGACCACAAGGATAATAGGCATCGATAAACACGATCGCACACATACTCTTGACTATCAATTGATAGACGAGAGTCAGAATACAACTAAAGAGGGACAACTCAAGGAACATATAACTTTTCGAGTTGTGGAGGCATGGATCAGTATGTCGAGCAAAGTTCAACATTTCTTCCGGATAACCCATGCGGAAAGGGTAGAACTGGCAGATTCATAATTAGGAATGGAGAACTCCTCAAGAGTACTCTGATTGTGAACCTTCGGTTCAGCGAGGAACTTCTGCCATAAGCGGTTCATAGTATTTGGAAGAAGGAAATACCACGGACCTCGAGGACTATCACAAAATTACTAATATCCTAAAGGAACTAGCAAATACTGACAACATGAAGTAGGGTGAATCTCGGGTTCAAGAACCCAGGAATAGAATGCCTACTAACTAAATTGCATCACGGGATGCTTTCGAGAATAATGGCCAGAATCATCACAGTGGGACACAAATCATGGCTAGATTACTAGGTGACTCGCTAAAACACCTAGGTTCATAATAATAGCTCCAATATATATGTCAAGGCAAGGAGTACCTCAACACACGATTAGTGTGCTCATTCTGACCAAAAGGACACCGTGAACAGAAAGGAAGAATTTGCAAATGCATCAGATAGTTTAGAAACCTGGGATGACTCGGACAACATAACGACTGTAAATGCTCAAAATGATTTGAGACATCCTGCAAAATGGTGGCATAACCACTCAACATCACAATATCAAGATTCTGAGACCAGCTATGAACATACGGAAGTAGTAAAAACTGAACTGAGACTTAAAACCAACAATCTTAAAAGTCTATGGATTAGTAACATGTCATCCTGATAGATAGATGAGAAGCCTAGTTCTTAAACCCCGTAGAAGAGAAGAGGTTGACTCAGATCAGAGGGCCATGAGGTATAAGGAGTAAAAAGAGCCTTACGTTCCCTTCCCCAATCAATTACCTTACATAACTAAAGCATTTCTAGACACAACTTCGACCAGTTTAGCTTGGTAATCCTACAGGAAGTCAGGCTCTGATACCAACGCTGTCAGGATCCCGATTCCAAGTCACATTGACCTAGCCAGTAACACCTCATATCACTTTGCGGCCTCACGCACGGTATTCCCACGGTGTCGCTTTACCATGGCCCGGACCGCTTATGCCTATTGGCTCACGATATGATCGTGTCGCTAGCATCCACATGACAGAGAACCCGGCCAACATGGCTAGTCGTGAACCCAAAGCGCGCTAACCCATGGGGACAGGCATACATGAATCACATCGAGCATGTCGGTCATCAACGATGAACTGGCTGTAGCACTGGCTAACAGACTCCGTAACCCGGCTGTAGCGGCTAGGCAGACTCGATAACACCGCGTGACATTTCAAGGGATGTATATAGGAACGGTGAAACACATGCCGCCAGTCAAGTGTCCAAAGCAGTAGTGCTAGGCTAGCAGGACTCGTGAACCGGTCAGAAGCGGACTACTATCGCCAGAAGCACTAGACTACATTTCCACATAGAGGCTGCCAAGGATAAACAACTAGATTGTCGGATCCCACACATACCAAGCATTTGAAACATACACACAATATGCTCAATATGTGTAAATACAACATGGCATCACAACATAACTCTACGACTCAAATATTTATTCATTAGGCTCCGAGGAGCGAGATATTACAAACATGGGTCTCATGACCCAACATACAGAGCATACAAGCATCAAGCACAAGCGGAAGCTTAACATGTCTGAGTACAGATATCTACAAATGGAAAAGACTGAGAAGCCTGACTATCTACCAGATCCTGCCGAGGGCACAAGATCGTAGCTGAGGTAACAAGCTAAACGTCGCAGTCCACGTGGAACTACTAGCGAGACTGACGTCTCTCTGCAAAACATAAAATAAGCAAACGTGAGTAAAAATGTACTCAGCAAGACTTACATCAGAACTAACTACATATGCATCATTATCAACAAAGGGGGTGGTGGAGTTTAACAGTAGCAAGACAGCTTTGACTCCGTGGCTAACCTGAACTACGACTGCAAGTAACTCTTTTGAGGTGGCGCACAGGAGTCCACATATTCACCATATCAATACACCACTATGGATCCGCTCCCGTCTCCCTACGAGAACGCCATCCATAGCACTCACGCTTATCTTGCGCATTTTAGAGTATCCACTTTCACTTGTCTATGAACTGTTATAGGCAACCCAGAAGTCCTTTACCGCGGACACGGCTATTCGAATAGATCATATTAACCCTGCAGGGGTTTACTTCTTCACACACGCTCTCGTCACTTACCGCCATATACACGTCATGTATCTCGGCAACCTTCAAGCGGAAGCCTGGCAAGGGTGTCGGCCACGGCCTACCTAATCACTCAAGTCCCTAGTCCAGGTTTATCGCCTATTCGGGTTCCATCCGCAGGGAGTCCGGCCGGGGTTTCCACTAATGGCCCCGAACGATGTGTGCAGGGTTCCCGAGACACCAAACGGGCGAATCGGTACACCGGGCCACGGTGTATCTACTGCATCATAGCCCACCCCTAGGGTCAGCGCTACGCACGGCCTCCAACACATATCCTACAAACACCAGAAACTAGTTGCAACTCCTGGACAGAGGGCAAGGGTGGTTAAGAAGCCGAGAGAGTCAATTAAGGATCCCAATGTGTGGTAGTAACTGTTTCATGGATCACAAACACATAACTCAGTTCCTGAGGACGGCTTCAATGAGACAACCCACCATGTACTCCTACATGGCCTCTTACCGCTACCTTTACCAAATCGTGTTCACACACTTAGCTCACATACAGTAGGACATGTTCACACACCTCCGATTCATCCCCGATGAATCAGACCTGACTCAACTCTAAGAAGTAGCAGGCATGACAAACAAGCATGAATGAGTAGGCACAACAGGCTCAAACAACTCCTACTCATGCTAGTGGGTTTCATCTAATTATCGTGGAATGACAGTCATGCAGAGGATAAAGGGGTTCAGCTACCGCAGCAAGTAATGTATGAATCGTTGTTGTCCTAATGCAGAAAAGAGAGCAGGAGCGAGAGAGTAGGATTGTATCGAATGAACAAGGGGTTTTGCTTGTCCGGCACTCCTCAAGATATTATAGCTCTTCATCGGATCATCGAACTCATCGCTTGACGCCGCTCATCGAGAGGGGACAAATACCGCAAACAAGGAAGAACACAATCAATGCAATGCACAATATGATGCATGATCATGACACGTCAGAATGCTGTGATTTGAGCTAATGCAACTAGCAGCAGATTAAATGAAGTTGGTTTGAAAAGATTCAAATTCAAACTCCATATATGGATATTAAATTGCCATTTATATGCTTTGTGCTAAACAGCATCTATAAGTTGTTCTAACATGCATGAAAATGGTACAGATAGATAGATTGGATTTTTCTGATCATTTTTCATATATAAATTATTTCATTCTGAGCTACGGTTGATTTTATATGATTTTTAGAAGTTTTGGCTATTTTCTGGAATTTCCTGAAAAGAATAAATCCAGAAAAGGCATTACTACGTCAGCATTGCGTCACTATGACGTCAGCGGGTCAACTGCGGTCCGGGTCAAACCCTGACCTGTGGGTCCCGCGTGTCAGTGTAATTAGCCTAACTAGTTTTTAGTTAGCACTAACCAATTTAATTAGAGGACGGGCCCCACCTGTCATGGATTCAGGGGAAGTCAACCTGGGCCCACACGAAGTCAACCAGGGTCAAACGGGGTCAACTCGCCGGCGTTTAGCCACCGGCGAGGCCAGACGCGGCGGGGCACCTCGGATTTCTCCTGAGGCACTGCTCGAGGCGCCGTTGGCTCTACGGTAGCCGGGCGCAACGGCGCGTCCGTTGGTGGCCGTGGATCGGGCTCGGTGGCCGGAGTCAACGGGCGGCGAAGCCTCGCTTGCGGCCGCCGGAGTTCGGGCGCGAAAGGGACGCGTTGCGGTGGCCGTGGCGATGTGCGTTTAGCACCTACGGCGTCTACGTGGTGCGGTGAGTTCGATGGGCGCATGCCCGGGACCAAACGGTCACCGGAGCAGCACTGGCGACGAGCGCAGGCGGTGGCGCGTCGGGCGAGAGGGGCGTGGCGGCTAGAGAGTGAAGTAGAGCACGGGGAGAAGGGGAAAAGAACCGGGAGCTCACGGTGAGACCGACGACGGCTCAGCTGGCTCGGGGATGACCGGAAGGCGGCGAATCCGTCGATGGAGTCCGGCGGCCGGGCTCGGGGAAGACGACTCGTGGTGGCGATGTGGGGCTCTCGTGGTGGCGTGGCTCGAGGTGGAAGAGAGAGGGGTTCGGGGCGGAGCCTCTGGGTCGGTCAGAGTAGCGAGGGGGAGCCGGTGGCTGCGGTGGTGCACGTCGGCGGCGGCGGGCGTCTCGGCCATGGTGGAGAGGGCGAGAGGGAGACGAGGGGTAGAATGCGGGGCGGTCGGAGCGATCCAGACGGCTCTCGCGGGTCTGTCCGCGGCGCCACGCAGGCTAGCAGGCAGGAGGTGGCATGGGCGCGTGTGTGCGCACGGCGAGCACGCGCTGGGCGTCCTTCTGGCGCGGTGGAGACGACGACTGGCCACGCCAGTCAGCTGGGCCAGATTAGATGGGACGCCAGGTAAGTGGCCCAGGTAGTTCTCTCTCTCTCTTTTCTTCTGTTTTGCATTTTCTGTAATTTGTTTTGATTTAGTTTTAGACACTAAATCATTTTTATTGCTTTTGATAATTATTGTAGGGACTAGTTGGATTATTCCAAAGCCCTTCATCAAAGATTTAATTATTGGACATATATTAATTAATTAACAAATATATATCCAATGCAAATAGTTATTTATTTAATTCAAAGGCCCAAAATAATTATCTCTGAGATACCAAAAATATTGTTTTGAGTTTTACCTCTTTGTAATATTTTCAGAGACTATGAGGAACATTTTCTTGGACTTCTTTGAGAAGATTTTAATGTTGATCATTTTTAAAAGGTTTCTGAGGCTTTGAAAATTCCTCAATTCAAATTTCATTTGAATTTAGACATGATGACATGAATATCAAGCAAGGACAACAAGGCTAATCTAGGGCTGTGACAGCTTATTTCTGGAATATTTGGAAAATTCCAGAAGAAGAATCAACGTGAGACGGTGCCCGAGGTGGCCACGAGGCAGGGGGCGTGCCTGCCCCCTGACCCTCGTGGGCCACCCGTATGGAGGTTGATGCCCTCCTTCGGCCGCAAGAAAGCTAATTTTTGGTAAAAAATCACGGCGAAGGTTTCAATCCAATCGGAGTTACGGATCTCCGGATATAAAAGAAACGGTGCCAGGGCAGAATCCAGAGCGCAGAAACAGAGAGAGACAGATCCAATCTCGGAGGGGCTCTCGCCCCTCCCACGCCATGGAGACCATGGACCAGTGGGGAAACCCTTCTCCCATCTAGGGAGAAGGTCTAGGAAGAAGAAGAAGGAGGGGGGCTCTCTCACCCTCGCTTCCGGTGGCGCCGGAACACCGCCAGAGGCCATCATCATCACCACGATCTTCACCAACACCTTCGCCATCTTCACCAACATCTCCGTCACCTTCCCCCTCTATCTACAGCGGTCCACTCTCCCGCAACCCATTGTACCCTCTACTTGAACATGGTGCTTTATGCTTCATATTATTATCCAATGATGTGTTGCCATCCTATGATGTCTGAGTAGATTTTGTTGTCCTATTGGTGGTTGATGAATTGCTATGATTGATTTAATTTGCTTGTGGTTATGTTGCTGTCCTTTGGTGCCCATCATATGAGCGCGCGCGTGGATCACACCATAGGGTTAGTTGTATGTTGGTAGGACTATGTATTGGAGGGCAAGAGTGACAGAAGCTTCAACCTAGCATAGAAATTGATGCATACGGGATTGAAGGGGGACATATATATATTAATGCTATGGTTGGGTTTACCTTAATGAACGTTAGTAGTTGCGGATGCTTGCTAATAGTTCCAATCATAAGTGCATAGAATTCCAAGTCAGGGATGACATGCTAGCAGTGGCCTCTCCCACATAATACTTGCTATCGGTCTAGTAAAGTAGTCAATTGCTTAGGGACAATTTCACAACTCCTACCACCACTTCTCCACACTCGCTATATTCACTTTATTGTGTCTTTACTTTAACAGCCCCTAGCTTTTATTTACTCGCTCTTTATTATCTTGCAAACCTATCCAGAAACACCTACAAAGTACTTCTAGTTTCATACTTGTTCTAGGTAAAGCGAACGTTAAGCGTGCGTAGAGTTGTATCGGTGGTCGATAGAACTTGAGGGAATATTTGTTTTACCTTTAGCTCCTCGTTGGGTTTGACACTCTTACTTATCGAAAGAGGCTACCATTGATCCCCTATACTTGTGGTTTATCAAGACCTTTTTCTGGCGCCGTTGCCGGGGAGCCATAGCGTGGGGTGAATTGCAAGAAACTGTATATGCTATGTATTGGCCCTTACTTTGTGTGCATGAATTGTTCTTTTATGACATGCCGATGCATAGGAAGAGAGTTAGAATTCATCATTACATGATATATGCTACTTTGTGCTCACTACTAAATTACAAATCATTGCTAATTAAAATTGGCTTTGATATACCTTGGGATCTGGGTGGATTCACTACTTGAGCACTATATGCCTAGCTTAATGGCTTTAAAGAAAGCGCTGCCAAGGAGACAACCCGGAAGTTTTAGAGAGTCATTTATTTCTGTTGTTTGCTTTTATAAAGTTCAAAAATAAAAATAATGTGCCAAGGTTTGCCTTTAGGATGTTTACGATGCTTGTTGGTTTGTGCGGTGCAGGACAGAAACTTTGTCTGTAGTGCGCAATTTTACGTTTTTTACTGGAACATCAAATGGTTCTGATTCTTTTTGAACTGTATTTCTATACAAATTGTTTATTATTCCTAATTTTGGCAGAATTTTTCAAGTATCATAAGTATGGTGAATGTTCATATTATTACAGACTGTTCTGTTTTAGACAGATTCTGTTTTTGATGCATAGTTTGCTTGTTTTGATGAAACTATCAATTTATATCAGTGGATTAAGCCATGGAAAAGCTATATTACAGTAGACACAATGCCAAAACAAAATATGAATTGGTTTTCAACGGACTTAGAGTAGTGATTTGCTTTATTATACTAACGGATCTTACCGAGTTTTCTGTTGAAGTTTTGTGTGGATGAAGTGTTCGATGATCGAGGAGGTCTCGATGTGAGAAGAAGGAAGAGAGGCAAGAGCTCAAGCTTGGGGATGCACAAGGCACCCCAAGTAAATATTCAAGGATACTCAAGTGTCTAAGCTTGGGGATGCCCCAGAAGGCATCCCCTCTTTCTTCACAAATATCGGTATGTTTTCGGATTCGTTTCATTCATGTGATATGTGCAAATTTTGGAGCGTCTTTTGCATTTAGTGCTTCACTTATATCTATTTAGAGAGATGACAGGAACTGGTCATTCACATGGTTAGTCATAAAACCCTACATAAAACTTGTAGATCACTGTATATGATATGTTTGATTCCTTGCAATAGTTTTGCGATATAAAGGTGGCGATATTAGAGTCGTGCTAGTTGAGTAACTGTGAAATTGAGAAATACTTGTGTTGAGGTTTGCAAGTCCCGTAGCATGCACGCATGGTGAACCGTTATGTAACGAAGTTGGAGCATGAGGTGTTTATTGATTGTCTTCCTTATGAGTGGCGGTCAGGGACGAGCGATGGTCTTTTCCTACCAATCTATCCCCCTAGGAGCATGCGCGTTGTACTTTGTTTCAATGACTAATAGATTTTTGCAATAAGTATGTGAGTTAATTATGACTAATGTTGAGTCCATGGATTATACGCACTCTCACCCTTCCATCATTGCTAGCCTCTTCGGTACCGTGCATTGCCCTTTCTCACCTTGAGAGTCGGTGCAAACTTCGTCGGTGCATCCAAACCCCGTGATACGATACGCTCTATCACGCATAAGCCTCATTATATCTTCCTCAAAACAGCCACCATACCTACCTATCATGGCATTTCCATAGCCATTCCGAGATATATTGCCATGCAACTGCCATCATCATCATATACATGACTTGAGCATTTATTGTCATATTGCTTTGCATGATAGTAAGATAGCTAGCATGATGTTTTCATGGCTTGTCCGTTTTTTGATGTCATTGCTACCTAGATCATTGCACATCCCAGTACACCGCCGGAGGCATTCATATAGAGTCATATTTTTGTTCTAGATATCGAGTTGTAATATTGAGTTATAAGTAAATAAAAGTGTGATGATCATCATTATTAGAACATTGTCCCATGTGAGGTTCTCAAAATAAAAGTGTCCAAAGAAGCCCCCCCCCCCCAAAAAAAAGAAAGAAAGAGAGAGGCCAAAGAAGCCTACAAAAAAAAGGAGAGAAAAAGAGAGAAGGGACAATGTTACTATCCTTTTACCACACTTGTGCTTCAGAGTAGCACCATGTTCTTCATATAGAGAGTCTCTTGAGTTATCACTTTCATATACTAGTGGGGATTTTCATTATAGAACTTGGCTTGTATATTCCAACGATGGGCTTCCTCAAATGCCCTAGGTCTTCATGAGAAAGCAAGTTGGATGCACACCCACTTAGTTTCAGTTTGAGCTTTCATACACTTCTAGCTCTAGTGCATCCATTGCATGGATATCCCTACTCCTCACATTGACATCAATTGATGGGCATCTCCATAGCCCGTTGATTAGCCGCGTCGATGTGAGACTTTCTCCTTTTTTGTCTTCTCCACATAACCCCCATCATCATATTCTATTCCACCTATAGTGCTATGTCCATGGCTCACGCTCATGTCTTGCGTGAAAGTTGAAAAGGTTTGAGAAATGTCAAAAGTATGAAACAATTGCTTGGCTTGTCATCGGGGTAGTGCATGATGTGAATATTTTGTGTGGTGAAGATGGAGCATAGCCAGACTATATGATTTTGTAGGGATGAGCTTTCTTTGTCTATGTTATTTCAATAAGACATAATTGCTTGGTTGGTATGCTTGAAGATTATTGTTTTTATGTCAAATGATAGACTATTGCTTTGAATCACTCGTGTCTTAATATTCGTGCCATGATTAGACATATGATCAAGATTATGCTAGGTAGCATTCCACATCAAAAATTATCTTTTTATCATTTACCTACTCGAGGACGAGCGCGGAATTAAGCTTAGATGCTGATACGCCTCCGTCAGATCTATAATTTTTATTGTTCCATGCCAATATTCTACAACTTTCATATACTTTTTAGCAACTTTTTATACTATTTTTGGGACTAACATATTGATCTAGTGCCCAGTGCCAGTTATTGTTTGTTGCATGTTTTTGTTTCGCAGAATATCCATATCAAACGGAGTCCAAATGGGATAAAAAACGGACTGAGCTTATTTTTGGGATATTTGGAAAATTCCGGAAGAAGAATCAACGCGAGACGGTGCCCGAGGTGGCCACGAGGCAGGCACGCCGCCCCTGGCGCGCCTCGACCTCGTGGGCCACCCGTAAGGCGGTTGATGCCCTCCTTCGGCCGCAAGAAAGCTAATTTTTGGTAAAAAAATCACGGCGAAGGTTTCAATCCAATCGGAGTTACGGATCTCCGGATATAAAAGAAACGGTGCCAGGGCAGAAACCATAACGCAGAAATATAGAGAGACAGAGAGACAGATCCAATCTCGGAGGGGCTCTCACCCCTCCCACGCCATGGAGACCATGGACCAGAGGGGAAACCCTTCTCCCATCTAGGGAGAAGGTCAAGGAAGAAGAAGAAGGAGGGGGGCTCTCTCCCCCTCGCTTCCGGTGGCGCCGGAACACCACCGGGGGCCATCATCATCACCGCGATCTTCACCAACACCTTCGCCATCTTCACCAACATCTCCATCACCTTCCCCCTCTATCTAGAGCGGTCCACTCTCCCGCAACCCGCTGTACCCTCTACTTGAACATGGTGCTTTATGCTTCATATTATTATCCAATGATGTGTTGCCATCCTATGATGTCTGAGTAGATTTTCGTTGTCCTATTGGTGGTTGATGAATTGCTATGATTGATTTAATTTGCGTGTGGTTATGTTGCTGTCCTTTGGTGCCCATCATATGAGCACGCGCGTGGATCACACCATAGGGTTAGTTGTATGTTGGTAGGACTATGTATTGGAGGGCAAGAGTGACAGAAGCTTCAACCTAGCATAGAAATTGATGCATACGGGATTGAAGGGGGACCAATATATCTTAATGCTATGGTTGGGTTTACCTTAATGAACGTTAGTAGTTGCGGATGCTTGCTTATAGTTCCAATCATAACTGCATAGAATTCCAAGACAGGGATGACATGCTAGCAGTGGCCTCTCCCACATAATACTTGCTATCGGTCTAGTAAAGTAGTCAATTTCTTAGGGAAAATTTCGCAACTCCTACCACCACTTTTCCACACTCGCTATATTTACTTTATTGTGTCTTTACTTTAACAGCCCCTAGCTTTTATTTACTCGCTCTTTATTATCTTGCAAACCTATCCAGAAACACCTACAAAGTACTTCTAGTTTCATACTTGTTCTAGGTAAAGCGGACGTTAAGCGTGTGTAGAGTTGTATCGGTGGTCGATAGAACTTGAGGGAATATTTATTCTACCTTTAGCTCCTCATTGGGTTCGACACTCTTACTTATCGAAAGAGGCTACAATTGATCCCCTATACTTGTGGGTTATCAAGATGGTGCTGGTGAAGATGTCGATGGAGATTGGACCCCTCCCGATGAGAGGAGTGTTGGTGATGATGATGGCGATGATTTCCCCCTCCCGGAGGGAAGTGTTCCCGGCAGAACAGCTCCGCTAGAGCCCTAGATTGGTTCCGCCAAGGTTCCGCCTCATGGCGGCGGAGTCTCGTCCCGAAAGCTTGCTTATGATTTTTTTCTCGGACGAAAGACTTCATATAGCAGAAGATGGACACCGGAGGGCCACCAGGGGGCCCACGAGGCAGGGGGCACGCCCAGGGGGGTAGGGCGCGCCCCCCACCCTCGTGGCCAGGGTGTGGGCCCCCTCTGGTATTTTCTTCACTCAGTATTTTTTATTATTTCCAAAAATAACTTTCGTGGAGTTTCAGGACTTTTGGAGTTGTGCAGAATAGGTCTCTAATATTTGCTCCTTTTCCAGCCCAGAATTCCAGCCGCCGGCATTCTCCCTCTTTATGTAAACCTTGTAAAATAAGAGAGAATCGGCATAAGTATTGTGACATAATGTGTAATAACAACCCATAATGCAATAAATATCATTATAAAAGCATGACGCAAAATGGACGTATCATGCGTGTGTATGCTTGTGAGAGGAATTGTGCTTGTGATAAAGGTTAGTGAAAACAGTCATAAATGGTTACGAGAGGGAGGGTGGGTTATATCGAGAGCATGTCTGCGAGAAAGACACCTCGGGAGAGAGCGTGTGAGCATGTGTGAGAGACCACCGATGGAGAGTGAAACTTCACGTAAAAGACTGATGTACACATTGATTAAAGATATAAATTGTATCCAAATATTAGGATGGGATCATGATATTTGCAATTCGGTAAGGAACGGTCATCGATCCATCAGACATCTAGATTCTATCGAATTTGAGCATGTCTATGTTATTATTCGACATAATTGATCCACATAGTTAGTATTTTGAACACGAGACAATGCAACGCTTTAGCAATCGAATATAAACATGAGTATAGTTCATGTTGCGTGTGTAAAGCACATTATACATACCAAAGTTACACAATGAACATTATAAATAGCTAGCTATGAACTAGCATACATTTGAATTCAACTTAAGGTGGTTTAAAAAATTGAATTCAACATGAAGTCCATTCAATTATTTGAATTTGATAACATGGCATTTGTAAATCATACCTCAATTATGGGGCACCAATCTTTGCTTTGATTTTGTACATAATAGCATATATAGTCGTGTACAAAATAGATTCAAATTTAGCTCCTCCATTCCAAAATAATCGTAGTTATAGGATTTTCAAGTGTCAAAATTTCAAAAAGAAGCATATAATTTAATGAGGTTTTCAAACATACAAGGTCAAATTTAACATTGTCTATTTAGGTCAATCCTCAAAGTTCAAGAGTACTCTAAACATGAATGCTTCTGTTTCAAAATTTCGAATGAAGCGCCAAAAGAGCCTCTACTCGTCCGAAACCGCGTGAGACCAATGTTTGGTAGTAGAAGGAAATTAATTTTCTAACTCTGACCCGTGAAACCTACCGGCCCAATGTCCAAAGGTCTAAACCAGGTTAGGTTTGTAGCTTCATCTAGACGCCACGCAACCGCCTCCGAAAAACATTCATACACAATGGCCGCCTAAGCACACATGCGCCAAGAAATAAATCGCTCCCGCCCACTATTTGGGACACCGGGATTACCATCCTACCCCGACCCGCATGGGTCCAAAATTTAAGAGGGGTAAAGTTTGTACTTTCCCCAAATTTCAAACAAGCGCGTCCCATATGTTCAAAAAGCCAAAACAAGCACATCCTGCATCAAACATGGTTCTCCCTTAGCTCCCCCCGCCCCCCGTCCGATTCCCCATTCATACTTCGTGGGCGCCAAAACTACCTCTCTACCAGCAGCAAAACCCCGGCGTCCTCCGTCCGCCACCCCATCCCACCCATCAACCGCCGCCCTCCTCCATAAAGCCGGAGCCGATACCCCAACGTCGTCGTCCACCGCAACCTCAACCGCAACACCCTCCACGGCTAGTAGTTGAAGCTGAGGCCGAGCCGTCCGTACACGAGCCAGTTCAACCACGCCGTCCTGCGCCTCACCGCTGCCGCTCCAACTTCGCCACCGTCCACCGCACCAGAGTTGTTCCTGCTACGCCGTCCTTCGCCGCCTCGGATCTGCTTCCCCTCCACCGACATACGGCCAGGACAACATAGTCAACAATTCGGCCATGGGTTCGTCCAAGCCTGCACCCTCCTCCGAAACATCGGTTCCCCTAACAAAAAGAAGAAGATTGCCGCGACATATGGAGGAGACCACACCGGCAACTGAAAATGGTACTCCTCTTCCCTTATTTGTGAAAATCTTACATGTCTGCTTGCACGGTATTCATCCCACAGAAGACACTAGTTGACCGCTTCTTCTTGATACTAGATGTTCCTAGTAACTCGCGATGCACAAGGTTTCTCCTTGTATACTATTTCACCTTAGCTAGAGGTCCGTCGGCCCCCTGGATTTCAATTCCTGGTCAGTTGATTCCCAATTAACGGAAGCATTCCCCGGCGTAACAAGCGGGAGCGCCTCGGTGTTTATCTTAGGGGCGTGGGGCTTACAGCTGCTGGCGCCTAATCTGGAGGTCGGCCGGGATTAAAGGGATGGCCTGGGGGCGCTACCAAGAACGGCGGTGGTGCGAGGTCGAGGGGAGGGCGGGGCGGCGGAGGCAGGGGTCTGGGCCAGTGGTCGCTGGCGGTTCGAGAAAGATCGTCAACAGTGACTGGCGGAAGGTAGACGAAGGCCATCTGCCTGTTCCTTATGGATCGGACGGTTCACAAAAAAATTGACTGACCTATTTGATGTAGGGTGGAACCCTAGATGCCCGATCTTTCACGAAAGGAGCGGATCCCAACGAGGAACACGAAAAACATGAGGGAAAATACAAGTGTCGGATGTGGGGTTCCGGCAAACCCTTAAGGTTCGAACACTGGGGTGCGCGTGAAGTCTTTCCCTCCTACCGATCTACGCCTTTGCTCGCTAAGATCTCGTGGACGAACTCGGCGAACTCGCAACACAGAAAGACACGAGGTTTATACTGGTTCGGGCCACCGTTGTGGTGTAATACCCAACGCCAGTGTGGTGGTGGTGGATTGTCTCTTGGGCTGATGATGAACAATGCAAGGGAAGAACAGCCTCCTGAGGTTGAGGTGTTCTTGTGGCTAGGCTCTCGATCGGGTTGGATCAAGCTCAGATGAGATCTCTCCTCCTACTATGGTGGCTAGCTCTACTAATATAGGCCATGGTCCTCTTCCCAAATATTGAGCGGGAAGGGAGCCAACAACGGCGGGCGAATTTGTAGGGGGACAGCTAGTACAAGCTTCCTGAAAAAAGAGGTCTTTGCCTGCGAAAAGCTCTGGGGTGACGCCGTCTTGGGCTCCACGATGACCTCCGCCTTGCCGTCCTCCTAGTCTTGGTCTTGTTGCACCAATATGGCAACCTTTGCCTGATGCCTCGGTACTCTTCGCCTGCGCTGGCCTCCATAGCACCAAAGAGGAAATAAGGACGTTGCGCGCGCTGGCGCCCGCCTGGTGTCGTTCGTCATGGCTCACGTCACGAGAGCCTCGTGAGGTTTGCCCCACCTTGATATCTCCGGTCCTCGTGAGCCGGCCTGGCTAGGCCACTCCAGAGGAGGTCTTGCATCATCCGCCTCACGAGGCTTGGACCCTCGCGAGGGTCTTGGGTGCCTTGTTGATGAAGATGGGCCATACGGCCTGCTGCTTAGCCACGCTGTGGGCCGCAGGCAGGCAAGTCTGGGGACCCCCATTCCCAGAACGCCAACAGTAGCCCCCGGGCCCAAGGTGACCTCGGGCTTGGCTTCGCGGCGAAGCCAAGGGTCAAGTTCGGAGCACCGCGGGCCCAAAAAGCATGCGGCCTCGGTCGACGTGTGGCGGTTGATTGGACGTGGGCGTCTCTGCTTCCCCATGCTGCCTTTGAATCCGTCTGGCTATGCGGCCCCTGCGGCCTACACAGTTATTCCTCAGCCTCCTGTGCCTTGCTTCCCCAATTCCCCTGCTTCCTTGTGGCTCTGCTTCTCTTCTCCAATCTGACTTGCGCTCCGCTTGCTTCATCGCCATGGCGCCGAAACAAGCTGAGAAGGTGAAGAGAACTCTGTCTCTGCCAGCTGCGCCTTCGTCCTTTGCGCCGGCGCTCGGCCAGTCTCGGGTGCTCAACGACGAGGACATGGACAAGGTGCGCCCGATGCTTTCTTCCAGCTTCAATGAGTGGGGGGAGACGGTGGCTTGGCCCGCGTCTCGCACTCGCACGGCTCAGACGGCCACCGAGGTCCCAATCTTCATTGGTGCCCTCTGGACTGGCCTGATTCCTCCCTTCTCCGCCTTCTTCAATGTGGTGCTTGAGCATTATCAGATCCACATGCTGCATCTCGACCCTCAGTCTGTGACTCTTCTTGCTGTATTCGCCTTCGTGTGCGAAGCCATGGTGGGCATCGCTCCTTCGGTGGCCCTCCTCCGTCACTTCTTCTCATTGCATCTGGCCGACCCTCAGCAATGCTCGGGGTGCGTGAGCTTCCAGGCCGTGGCTGCGACGGCGGGCGAGGGGATCGACTTCGAGCTTCCTCCATCCACGAGCGAATTTCGGATAGATGGGTGTTCGTCGATGCCGGTGTGCTCAGTCCTCTGCTTCAGGCTCCGTCGGGGCCCGCTATTCCTAACTCCGGCTGGAACCATCAGCGGCTCGCGAGCCCCGGCCTTGCCCACGCCAGCTCAAAGTTGAGGTTGCCGAAAGATCGTATGAATCGCACCGATGGTGGTGAAGGAATTCGTCCAACGCCGGGTCACTCCGCTTTAGTGCCATTCTCGCCCAATGTGGACCTTGCTCAGCAGCCAGGACCACATGAGGTTTCAGGAGTCCGGGCTCCTCCTCGGGACGCGGCGAACAGTGCTCAAGGTCCCGACGGGTGTCTTTCTGCCGGCTGAATTGCCTAGGAAGAACTGTTTGCTGTACCGCTGCAAGAACAAGGATGAATTTGTAAAGAACATGCCTCTCTTTGATGAATGGGGGCCGCGGCCGATCGTCCTAGAGGGGCCTCGTGAGAACCCCGTCGTCGTGGTTCCCTTCCTTGCCCCTGGTGCTGAGCTCGCCCCAAGTGTCGGTGCAGGTGGGCGAGCTCCGGCGGAGGCCGGTGACTCGAGTGCTGAGGAGCACGTGCTGAGTGGTGATCCCGGGGCATCGTCCTCAGGAGCCTGCCACTCCCCTCCTGAGGCGTCGGTTGCTGAGGAGACGCTGCATGCGGCTCCCGAGGCCAAGGCTCCAGGAGCCTCGGGAGGTCGTGGTGAAATGGTGCCCGGCTGTTTGCCGCGACCGGGCACCCCTGAAGATATTCTTCCAAGCTCTTTGTAGGACCTTGAAGTATGTCTAGAGGGGGGGGGGTGATTAGACTACTTGACCAAATAAAAACTTAACCTTTTCCCAATTTTAGACTTTGGCAAATTTTAACTATTTTTGAACAAGTCAGCAATCTTCACGCAATTCAAGCAAGCATGCAAAGAGTATATAGGCAGCGGAAAATAAAGCATGCAACTTGCAAGAATGTAAAGGGAAGGGTTTGGAGGATTCAAACGCAATTGGAGACACGGATGTTTTTGTCGTGGTTCCGATAGGTGGTGCTATCGTACATCCACGTTGGTGGAGACTTCAACCCACGTGGGTAACGGTTCTTGCTGAGTCCACGGAGGGCTCCACCCATGAAGGGTCCACGAAGAAGCAACCTTGTCTATCCCACCATGGCCGTCGCCCACGAAGGACTTGCCTCACTAGCGGTAGATCTTCATGAAGCAGGCGATCTCCTTGCCCTTACAAACTCCTTGGTTCAACTCCACAATCTTGTCGGAGGCTCCCAAGTGACACCTAGCCAATCTAGGAGACACCACTCTCCAAGAAGTAACAAATGGTGTGTTGATGATGAACTCCTTGCTCTTGTGCTTCAAATGATAGTCTCCCAACACTCAACTCTCTCTCATAGGATTTGGATCTTGTGGAAAGAAGATTTGAGTGGAAAGCAACTTGGGGAAGGCTAGAGATCAAGATTCATGTGGTTGGAATGGAATATCTTGGCCTCAACACATGTGTAGGTGGTTCTCTCTCAGAACTGGTAAGTTGGAAGTGTAGGTTCGTTCTGATGGCTCTCTCCACGAATGAAGAGGAGGTGGAGGGGTATATATAGCCTCCACACAAAATCTAACCGTTACACACAATTTACCAAACTCGGTGGGACCGAATTATCAAACTCGGTCAGACCGATTTAGTAAACCTAGTGACCGTTAGGATTTTCGGTGGGACTGACATGCATCTCGGTAGGACCGATTTGGTTAGGGTTAGGGCAATAACGTAATCTCGGTGAGACCGATTACAAAAACTCGGTGAAACCGAATTTGGTAATTAGCTAACCAGAGAGTTGGTCAGGTAAACCCGGTGGGACCTATTTGCTCTTTCGGTGAGACCGAAAAGTTACAAAAGGGAAACAGAGAGTTTACATTGTAATCTCGGTGGGACCGATTCGCTCTTTCGGTGAGACCGAAAAGTTACGAAGGGGAAACAGAGAGATTACAATCCCATCTCGGTGAGACCGAGATCCCTATCGGTGAAACCAATTTGCCTAGGGTTTGTGGCAGTGGCTATGACATCTGAACTCGATGGCGCCAGATAGAAAGAATCGGTAGGGCCGAGTTTGACTTTGGGTTTAGGTCATATGTGGATGTGAGAAAGTAGTGGAGGGTTTTGGAGCATATCACTAAGCACATGGAGCAAAAGGCTCATTAAGCAACACCTCATCCCTTCTTGATAGTATTGGCTTTTCCTATAGACTCAATGTGATCTTGGATCACTAAAATGTAAAATGTAGAGTCTTGAGCTTTTGATCTTGAGCCAATACTTTGTCCTTAATATTTTGAGGGATCCACTTTCATCATCCATGCCATGCCATTCATTGAGCTTTCCTGAAATATTTATCTTGGAACAGTATTAGCTCAGTGAGTTATATGTTGTTATGAATTACCAAAACCACCTAGGGATAGTTGCACTTTCAATCTCCCCCTTTTTGGTAATTGATGACAACATATAGATCAAAGCTTCGACAAATGATAATAAAATTGAAAAACATCGTCGCTTTGAGAAGTATGTGGTAAGCAAGAGCTCCCCCTAAATTTGTGCATATCTTAAGATTTGCTTTGGACTGCAAATGCACAAGAAATTAGGCTCATGGGTTACTCTTCCATGTCACATACATCTTGGTGGAGCGCTCAAAATAATAACGATTGAATACATGCACTCATCACCAAGCACAGTGAATGATCATATAAGGATAAATAAGATAATATCATAAAAGACATAAGTGTAGCTTATGATCAAACACATGATCATCAATGTCTCACAGGTAATGCATAGTATCTCAAGCAATCAAACGCAAAAAAGTTCAACCAAGAAGACAAGAGAGAACAAAAGCAAAGCTCTCTCTCTCTCTCTCGAAGCCTATGATCTATACATTTTTCTCCCCCTTTGGCAACAAGTTACCAAAAAGTTCCTAGAAAACGCATAGTACTATGTCGTCTCTCAGGCTTGGTCTTCTGGTGGTGGTGTAGACAGGACTCCAAGGATGAACACATCAATAGACGTGGTAGGAGCTGAAGTAGTTGGAGCTGGAGCTGGTTGAGCTGGAGCTGAAGTAGTGGCTCTGGTGTCTGGAGTTGGTACTGCAGCTGACCTCTGAGCTCTAGGCACTCTGGCAAATGCATCAATTGTCGTCTTGCCCTTCCTCTCCTGCATATCATCTTGTAATCGCTCCCATCACGACCAATCTCACCACTTTGACATCAAGATCATATAATTTTGTTCCATGATTCTCTCCAGGCTCTCCTGGTTTTGAGTTAGGGTGGCCAAACCCTTCTCAATACGCAGAGATGATGCTATTAAGTAACCAAGCTGCTCCTGCTTGTTCTTCAGAAAGTAGTCAGATGCCTCTGCTTGAGTTGGCATCTTTGCAGCTTTCTCTTGCCTTGCCTTCTCCTTTCTCTCCTGAGCTTGCACTAATGATGGTTCATTCTCGGTCATGACAACTCGATTGTCCTCAAAATCAGGATAGAGAACCATGTGTTCGTTATCCAATAGATACTTTCCTGTGCCCATCTTCGAGTTTATCAACTCCTGAATCTGTGGGGCATAACCACAGCTCCTCTTCTGATCTGCTGCTGTCCTCTTAATTGTCTCGACTACGAGGCTCATGTCCTTGAATTTCTGAGGCACATCAAAAAATGAAGTAAATTGATTGCATGTCCTCTAATCATGTTATGGTCACCTGATTTGGGCAATAGAGTATGCCTTAAGATCCAGTTGATCGTAGGCAGCCCTGACAGCAGAAAATGGACTGATCCAAACTTGAAGTTCTCAAGTGAATCATCTGGGATCTCCTTGTACATGTGTGACATTGTGCTATGATCCATTTTGTTCTTACCATAATTGTCCAGGTCATCCTCACTTTCCTTTGGGGCTTTGATCAAACTTGCCCATTCCTCTATGGTAGACTGATATCTGGTTCCTTCTGACATCCACACTATCCTCGCCATCCGATAGAAATGTGTTGTGGAGTAGAATTGCATGATAAGTTCATCGCTCCAGTTGGTGAGCTTCGCCCAACAAAATCAGCAACTCCACAAGCAATCAAGCTGTCATATACCTGTGGTAGTGTTCTGCGTTCTCCTTCATGTAGGTCCAGTTGACCCATCTCATATCGCAAACTATGGGCTTCTTATCCAGCAAGATAGTCTCATAAAAGTCCTGCTGCTCCTTGGTGTGGAACCTGTAATCCACAACAGTCCTTCTCCTCGTGGCATATGGATCTGTCTCTCTCCATAGCCTCAACCCATAATCTCTCCTGGTCTTCATGTTTTCAGCCACAGGATGAGCATCATTGTGGTCTGGGATCTTGGGTTTGAGTTTCCTTAGGACCTGCCCTTCTTCATCTTCTTCAGCTTCAATCTCAGGCAATGGGGCCTTGTTCATTTCGGCTGTTGGTATGCTCCTGGTATTTCTCTTAGGTGCATTCTTGGGCTTGGAGACAGCTTTGGGCTTGGATGTTGCAGCCCCTGACTTGATAGCATCACCCATCAGCTTTTGTGCCTTGGGTGCAGGCTCTGCAACCTCTTCTTCTTCTTCCTCTTCCATCATGGAAGGCTTCCCAATCACTCTTGCCATGGTCTTCTTGACCCTTTCTTTCCTTTTCTTTCCCTCTGCAGCAACAGGCTCTTTGGGTCGAGATTCCAAAGGAGCTTGAGTAGACACTCTGGCTTTGGACATTGGTTGTCTACCTGCTGGCCTTTTGATTTTCAATCAGGCTTCACTGCAGATGAACCGATCTCCCTCTTGAGCACTTTCTTCTTGGAGCTTGAATCATCCTCAACTACCACGTAATCCTCATCCTCTGACTCTGAGGTCTTCTTCTTTCTTGACCTTGTGGCAGCCTTGGGCAAATTGCTCAGAGTGCTTCTGCTCCCCTCATCTGAGCTGCTTGAGGGACTAGTGCCCTCGCTCAATTGGATCTGCTCTTCAGATTTGTTCTGGCTATCACTCTGGTCTGACATGCTGCTCAACTGATTGCTGACCCTATGAATAGTTATAGATGAGGTAGAGTGGATGAGCATCACAAAATGCAGATATTTTTTGCAAAAGAATGATTCAAAAAACTTAGTTTTAGTTTCCCACTGAAAAAATTTCGGATCTACCGATTTTCAAACTCGGTGATACCGAAGCAGTTTTGGAACCTAAACTAGTGAACTCGGTTAGACCGAGTCACAGTTCGGTGGCACCGAGACTGCTAGGGTTTCACAGAGTCCTAAAATCGGTCACACCGATTAGCAATTCTCGGTCAGACCGAGACTTACTAGTGCAATGGCATTTGCCAAATCGGTGGGACCGAGTTTTTCAACTCGGTGGGTCCGAGATGGTTTCGGCGGAAACCTAACCCTAAATTTTCGAATCGCAACTATTCTAAGGATTGATTTGACTGGATAGGAGTGTTTCAATCATGGCAAGATGCATAATGAACACAATGTGCTGAGAATCAGATGAGGATAGCACTGTGATCGAGTTCATACCCTAGTTCGGCGGGAACTCGCTACGGCGGCAACGGCGGAGAAGAATCCCGTTGACAGCGGCGGAGACCAGAGACAGGAGGCGGCTGGTGATGAAGTCGACGATCCGTAGACCAAGTTGGCAGAGCAAGCTATGCACGGGCGAGAGGATTCATAGAAAGTTTTCCAAATTTTTCCCGTGCAATATATATAGCCCGACCCTGTCGGTGTGACCGAGTGGTACAACTCGGTGGCACCGAGATGCCAAACTGTGAATAGTTATAGCAACTCGGTGTGACCGAAAAGTACAAATCGGTTGCACCGAGATGAAAACCTAGATTGACTAAGTAATATCGGTATAACCGAAATGGAGGAATCGGTCAGACCGAAAATCACAAAGAAGTTTTGGAAGTTTAAGTCTATGACGAATCGGGGACTCCGAGTGCTCCTCACACAGAGTGGTTCGAATTTGACTTGACCAAATTTTTTGACGTAGCATGAATAGACTTTGAGGCGAGAAAAGCATAGATAGCTAGAGAAGGTTATTAGGCATTCTTGTCCATCCACTTGGCCAAAGAAGGAAAAGCCAAATAATCAAAACAACAAGTGGATGTCCTCGAATGAGTAAAATATGCAACCAACATGCTCACACAGTAAAATGACAAATAAAATATGTGACAAAGCATGCACAACCAATTCTAGCATCTATCAAACAATTGGCGATGACTAGGTCATCTATATATGAGTATATTGACTTAGGAGTCAAATGAGAACATTTGATCATAGGTCATACTCATCGTTTAAGCTCAAGTGGGGTTACCACTTTTACATAAAGCATTTATGTGTTCACATCATTAGAGTTGCTCTGACTCAATTCTTAGAGTTAAGCTCCCCCTAGATGTGAGATCCCCCCTTAGAGGGATAAACTAACCTTGGGTTTTGTCGATGATGACTTCATGTAGGTGTTGAAGATGTGGATGCTCAATGTTGATGTAGATCGTTTGGAGCAATCCTTTGGAGTGAGTTGCACTTTCAATACCTACATGGGTTAGTCCCACAAGGAACAAACAAGGATATCCATAGACATAGAGTGATGCACACACAAAATGATGTCCATGAAAACATTAGATTACCTTGTCCCTTGCCTTACCAACATGAGGGTTTGTGACTCCTTGAATTAGTGCAAGATATGGAAGTTGATTGCACTTGTCCTTGCCATAATGATATGAGTGAAATATGTTGGCGGAGTCACCCTCAAGAACTCTCTAGTTCTTCTTCTTCGGGATCCACATCAACTTGATGGGAATCCTGGTGTAGTAGTTGTACTTGATGAAGTAGAACTTGACGTAGTCTTGGGAACCCACTTGACCAAGGCCTTAGGTGCTTCTTCAAATGCATCAATTTCCTCTTGAAGCTTGTCCTTGCCTTTGTTCTTGTGGTCTTGTGGTGGAAGATCATCTTGTGCTTGTGTTCCCTTGAAGGAAGTAGGATCATACTTCTCTTGTTGAGGAACAAACTTCGTCTTGGGGTATTGATCTTCTTCCCAGTCAACTCCATTGGCATTGAACTTCCGTTCAAAACCAACACCTTGATTCTTCCGGTGCCTTCCTTGCTTGCGCACAATTTCCTCAAATTGCTTACTCCTGGCAAGGCTCTTTTATACACCTTTCTCTATAATTCCCTTCAATAAGCTGTTTTCTTGCTCAAGTGTAACTTGGCTAAGAGAATCATTAGTGGAATCAAGAGAACTACTAGAAGCAACAATATTGGATTTAGCATTGTGATTTTTACTACTAGAAGAAGAATCTTTCTTGTTCTTGTTACTAGACTTGACTTGAGGCATGTAAGTAGATAAGAGTAAACGCTTGGCAATGTAAGAAGAACTTTTCTTATGAAGATCATCATTTATTGCCTTTAAGAACTCATGCTCTTGCCCAAGATTGAGCTTTTCAAAGCGTAACTTCTCATGAGCCCTTAAAAGTTCTCGATGATCTTCAAAGATAGTTTCATGAGCTAACTTAAGAGTGTTTAGTTCTTTAGTTAGACGCTCAATTTTCTCCTTATCATTGTCATTCGTTTCAACTTTATTAGCATGTTTAATTGACGTTTCATCATAGTATTCATCACTAGAGTTGTCAACAAGTAAATCATCATCACCTAGCAAGTCATTTTTATCTACATCAAAATCAACATACTCGGGGTGTGTTACCTTAGGACCTTTGGCCATGAAGCATCTACCAATTCCTTCATTTGGTGATTCAAATATGTCGAGGAGTTGGTTGACACAAGTGCTAGACCGCAACACCTTCATCTTGAGTGTATTCGAGTCGGAGTGATAGCTTCTCTCGGAGTGATGGTGGAGTCGGAGCGGATACCCATTCACCAACATGAGCTTGATGTCTTTGTTTTGTGTAGCTCTTTGATGACTTGTCCTTCCTTTCCGAATCCTTGCTTCTCCGTGAGGGTCTTCGTTCATAGCGATCATCTCTACTCCTTCTCTCTCTTGGTGGTGATTCTTCTCTTCTACTCCTTCTCTTGGGAGAATCTTCTCTTCTTTTGTAGGGTGCCGTACACTCATTGGAATAGTGTCCGGGTCTCCCACAATTGTAGCAATTACGCTCTCGACTAGGAGATCCTTTGTCATTGTAGGACCTTGACTTAGAGCTTCTTTCTTTGCTTCTACTCTTGTAGAATTTGTTGAAGTTCTTCACCATTAAGCTCAATTCTTCATTGAAGGTTTGTTTCTCACTTGATGATGTGGGGGCTTCACATGAGGCTTTGTAAGCACCACTCGACTTGTTGTGAAGTTCCTCCTTATCCTTGAGTGACATGTCATGAGCAACAATTCTTCCAATGACTTCCGTAGGCTTGAGATCTTTGTAATTGGGCATCATTTGGATCAATGTGCACACGGTATCATATTTTCCATCCAATGCTCTTAGTATCTTCTTGATGATGAATCTATCGGTCATCTCTTCACTTCCTAAGCCGGCAATCTCATTTGTGATAAGAGCAAGCCTAGAGTACATTTCAGCGACACCTTCACCATCCTTCATTTTGAACTTGTCAAGCTGACTTTGGAGCACATCCAACTTGGATTCCTTGACAGAGTCGGTACCTTCGTGCATATCAATCAAAGTATCCCAAATTTCCTTTGCATTCTCAAGACGGCAGATTTTGTTGAATTCTTCGGGGCACAATCCATTGAAGAGGATATCACAAGCTTGAGCGTTGTATTGCAACATCTTCAACTCATCCGCACTAGCTTCACGGTTCCGTTCTCTCCCATCAAAGAATTCACCTTGCAAGCCAATACACACAATAGCCCAAATGGCGGGGTTATGTCCAAGAATAAGCATTTTCATCTTATGCTTCCAACTAGCAAAATTAGTGCCATCAAAGTAAGGACCTCTACGGTGATAATTTCCCTCGCTAGACGCCATACTCTCCTAGGTTATGAAACCAAGGCTGTGACCACCAAAAGCTATGGAAATCAAAGAAAATGGAGACCAAAGCTCTAATACCACTTGTAGGACCTTGAAGTATGTCTAGAGGGGGGTGATTAGACTACTTGACCAAATAAAAACTTAACCTTTTCCCAATTTTAGACTTTGGCAGATTTTAACTATTTTTGAACAAGTCAAGCAATCTTCATGCAATTCAAGCAAGCATGCAAAGAGTATATAGGCAGCGGAAAATAAAGCATGCAACTTGCAAGAATGTAAAGGGAAGGGTTTGGAGGATTCAAACGCAATTGGAGACACGAATGTTTTTGTCGTGGTTCCGATAGGTGGTGCTATCGTACATCCACGTTGGTGGAGACTTCAACCCACGTAGGGTAACGGTTGCGCGAGTCCATGGAGGGCTCCACCCACGAAGGGTCCACGAAGAAGCAACCTTGTCTATCCCACCATGGTCGTCGCCCACGAAGGACTTGCCTCACTAGCGGTAGATCTTCACGAAGTAGGCGATCTCCTTGCCCTTACAAACTCCTTGGTTCAACTCCACAATCTTGTTGGAGGCTCCCAAGTGACACCTACCAATCTAGGAGACACCACTCTCCAAGAAGTAACAAATGGTGTGTTGATGATGAACTCCTTGCTCTTGTGCTTCAAATGATAGTCTCCCCAACACTCAACTCTCTCTCGTATGATTTGGATCTGGTGGAAAGAAGATTTGAGTGGAAAGCACCTTGGGGAAGGCTAGAGACCAAGATTCATGTGGTTGGAATGGAATATCTTGGCCTCAACACATGAGTAGGTGGTTCTCTCTCGACTGGTAAGTTGGAAGTGTAGGTTTGTTCTGATGGCTCTCTCCACGAATGAAGAGGAGGTGGAGGGGTATATATAGCCTCCACACAAAATCTAACCGTTACACACAATTTACCAAACTCGGTGGGACCGAATTATCAAACTCGGTCAGACCGATTTAGTAAACCTAGTGACCGTTAGGATTTTCGGTGGGACTGACATGCATCTCGGTAGGACCGATTTGGTTAGGGTTAGGGCATAATGTAATCTCGGTGAGACCGATTACACAAACTCGGTGAGACCAAATTTGGTAATTAGCTAACCAGAGACTTGGTCAGGTAAACTCGGTGGGACCGATTTGCTCTTTCGGTGAGACCGAAAATTTACAAAAGGGAAACAGAGAGTTTACATTGTAATCTCGGTGGGACCGATTCGCTCTTTCGGTGAGACCAAAAAGTTACGAAGGGGAAACAAAGAGATTACAATCCCATCTCGGTGAGACCGAGATCCCTATCGGTGAAACCGATCTGCCTAGGGTTTGTGGCAGTGGCTATGACATCTGAACTCGGTGGCGCCAGATAGAAAGAATCGGTAGGGCCGAGTTTGACTTTGGGTTTAGGTCATATGTGGATGTGAGAAAGTAGTGGAGGGTTTTGGAGCATATTACTAAGCACATGGAGCAAAAGGCTCATTAAGCAACACCTCATCCCTTCTTGATAGTATTGGCTTTTCCTATAGATTCAATGTGATCTTGGATCACTAAAATGTAAAATGTGGAGTCTTGAGCTTTTGAGCTTGAGCCAATTCTTTGTCCTTAATATTTTGAGGGATCCACTTTCATCATCCATGCCATGCCATTCATTGAGCTTTCCTGAAATATTTATCTTGAAATAGTATTAGCTCAATGAGTTATATGTTGTTATGAATTACCAAAGCCACCTAGGGATAGTTGCACGTTCACTCTTCTTCGGCCCCGCTGCGCACCGGCCGCCACGTCCAGCGTTTCAGTCGTCTTTGTGTGGACTTCGAGGAGCTCCGCAAGAGGAAAGGATCTCCCAGCGGCAGCAACATCTTTGGACCTCTGAAGTGGAGGAAGTACATTGCCGTTGACGTGTAAGTATCGTACCGCTGTGGCTCCTTGTGTGCTATTTTTCGTCTCCTGACGTCAGTTCTTCAGGGCTCCTTCCGTCGAGGCAGCTACGCCTCCTGAGAAACGGCCTCCTTCTTCCTTAACTCTTCCGCTGGCCTCGAGCGCTCCGAGTCCGCTGGTTGCCCCTGGAGTAGGGTTGGTTGAAGGGGCAATCCTGCCTTCCTGGTGCGCTGAACCTGCGGCCTCGTCGCTCCTTCCCCTTGGTTTGGCGTGGAGCTTGGTAGGCGTGCCCAAGACTCCTCCGCTGGTCTTTGACGGTAACTTCTTGGCTTCGATCTTCGGCTCCTCTTCGAGCAGCGAGCCCCAGCCGGCTTGGGCTTCTCGTGAGGACGGGCTGGTGTCGGGTGTGGCGCCAGCCCCCAGCCCCCTGCCGGGGGGTGGCGCGCCGCTTGGCGCCCCGCCCGCAGCCCTCGAGGTGGAGGACGAAGAGGGTCGGGCGTTCGAGCTTGAGCGCGGGCGGAGCGTGGTGCGCCATGAGATCTTCTAGGAGGCGATGAACGCGATGAGCCGACTTGGTGAAGAGCTCGCGAGTGTCGATTCGCGTCTTGAGGCTGAAGGTCTCCGGTTGGCGGAGGAGCGGTGCAAGCTGAAGGTGGCCATCAACCTCGGCCGCTATCAGCATGACCTTGGGAATGCGAAGGCCGAGGCGTCTCTCAAGGTTTCCCATGAAGCCCGCTCACGAGCCTTGGAAGAGGCTCGCGAGGCTGATCGCCGCCGCGAGGCTGCGGAGAAGTGCGCGTGGGAGCTCCAGGCCTGGAGCGCGTCTCTTGAGCAGCAGGTGGAGGCGCGCAGGGCCGCTCTTGCGCTGCTGAAGGGGATTCCCACGGAGGAAGAGGAGGTCCGGAAGCATGAGGAGGCGCTGGCCCTGGAGGCCATGGAGCGTAGCCGCGAGCTCGAGCAACTGGAGACGAGGGAGCGTCAAGTTGCCCAAGCAGAAGACGACATCGGGGCTCGCGAGGCTGGAGTTGAGGAGGAGGTGCACCGCCGGGTGGCCGAGGTTCACGCGGACCTGGAGGGCAGGTACTACCCATAGCTGAAGCTCGCGGGCACGGAGGATGAGGGCAGGGCCGCTGCCCTCATGCCCAGGTTGGACGAGGCTGAGAGGCGTGTGGAAGCCACGACCGCCGCCCTGGTCATGGCGCAGGCGGACTTGGCCTCCGTCCGCACCGAGCTGCGTTCCCTCTAGAGGCGGCTTGATGATGCAGAGGCCACCGTGAGGCAAAACACGGAGGAGGTGCTCCAACATCGAACGCTGGAGCGCGAGCATGCCCCTATGCTTCAGGATCTCCGGAAGGGCCAATATCGCCCTGGGCCATATTTGCGACATGGAGGCGCCGACCCCTCACTCAAATGATTATGCCAGCCACCTGACCTTCTTCACCGAGGTGGTGACGTGCCTGGAGGCTCGATCTGCCAGAGCTTGCCAGCTTGTGGAGGAAAGGGGGCGTGGCCTGCTCGAGCGCGCTTTCTCCCGTGTCTTTAGCCACCTCCTGAATACCGACCCCAACTTTGAATTTGACGCCGCCATCGCCCTCGTACCCACGGCTGTCCGGGGCGACCTAGCACGCTTGGTTGAGCACAATGTGGACGCGTTGGTCAGGGCCTTCGCTTCGGAGGATGACGCGGTGGTGGTCGTCGGAGACGAAGGCGACGTGGTCGACGATGGCGACGGGGGCGTCACCGACGGCGGCGATGATGCCGATGAAGACGACGATGACGCGAGTGACGCGTTTGCGGGTGACGCAGCGAGCGACATTTCTGGATGATCCCTTGTTCTCCTGTCATTTCTTCCTGCGCACAAACTCGGGCGTGGCCCTTGGAAACTTGTAAGAGCATTTTGAGAGGGGGGGGGGCCCTCATGTAAGCAAATTGCAGTTTTTACTTTCCCATGCGATGTGAGTTTGTGTCCTCGTGAACTTGTGAATCCTGATGCGAGTTTTCTGCCTTGGTTTACCTTAGTCAGCGCCAGCTTTGAGCTGGGCTGTGATGTGTCGAGTTCCTGAGGACCTTGCGGAGCTCGTCGCCCCGTCTGAAGGGGCCCCACGAGAGGTGAGCACAAGTTGCAGTGTTAGCGCGCGCTTGGCGTGCACGTGCTTCGCACAGTCCCGCTCGCGAGGAGCTCGTGAGGGAAAGGCGACGGACATGAGTCCCAGACAAAACGATATCCAGAAGGCAAGAAATTGCTCAAACGAGAAAAGGCTCCCCCCGCGCGCATCGATAAAAATTCGGCTTCAACTCAAATCCAGATCCAGAAAGCAAAGCTACAGAAAGAGAGATCCAAAGCAAAAGGCCGCGTCTGGCACCTAGTCTAGTCTTCTGGTCTTCAAGTCTTCTCACTAGCGCGGAGCTAAGTGCTGCCACTAGGCATGGGAGGGAGCCCCAGGGCCTGAGGCCGGCACCCCTGAGACTCCGGGGCGTGTACAACCCCAACTCATTATTACGTGAGAGTGTCACGGGTGGCGAGCTTCACAGGCATCGGGCCTTCTTCACAGGTACCGGCCTTGCTTCATATCGCCAGACGAGGGCCCCGCCTTGCGCCACTCTTGACCTCCTCTGAGCCGACCGGTCACCAGGACGACACAAAGGAGGGAAAGAGGACGCCAGTGATTCCCTCGGCGACCACAGGTCATCTGCCAGGGGAAGGGTTGTTGAAGCCTCCCCGGCAGAGGGCCTACCTCCGGGTATCGCCAGGCGTTGCACGCCGCGGGGTGGAGCCTTGCTCCTGGCTCCCTCCCTGCGGCCCCCAGCGTGTCTCCCTTGTTGGAACGGGAGCCGCCGTGCCAGGGTCGTCGATTGACGCTGCAACCTGAGTCATCTGCAGGCCATGGTTAGCATAAGCTTGTTCCTGAGAGATTAGCCGTACCCTGTAGTTGTCGTTGCCGGCGCGACTGTCGTGGTTTTCCGCCGATTCTTGAAAGGCTTCGGCTCCTAGCGCCCCCTCTCCCCAATCTTCTCCAATGAACGAGCCAGGGTCGTCCTCTGGTGCGTACCCTTGGTCCATCATGCGGGGCACGTAGGCTTCCGGGGCCGTCACCCCGAACACCTCGCCGTGGTGCCCCACGCTCCATGTTGCTCCGACCATGATGGCGTCCTGGGGATGACAATACGACATCCGATTGGGACCATGGGGGGCGACGCTTGCGCCTGTGCTTGTCGAGGGCGGCATGGGGGAGTTGGAGCCCCCAACGCCGCCGGCCGTGCTGATGTTGATGAAGCCCCCGGGCATAGTTGATGGCACGGGGATGTGGTGCGGTTCGCCATGCGGCCCTGCAGTGGCCTGGGGAGGAAGTTGATAGCAGAAGGGTGGTGCTCCCGACGCCGCTGCATCCAGCAGCTCGGCAACACGCTCCAGCAGCGTATCCCGGCCGCTCTCCATCAACCTGCATCGTAGCAGCTCCCTTGCCACCGTGAGTGCGCCCGCATGTTTGCTTGCTCCCGCCGTGAGTGTGGCGCCGTTGCTGCGGCATGACTCGCCGCTCTTGCCGCGGCTCGAACTTGCCGCGGGGTGAGGGTGGATGACGCCTGGCCGCGCAGTCCGCGCCCGGCGGAGTTTGGCAGCGCCCGTGCCGCTTGGAGTGCGGGGTCGAGACCTTCATGGGCAGGCGGCGTTGCCCAGGCTGGCCAGGCTGCCCAGCGGTTGGAGCTGGCCCTTGAATCGCCAGACATCGTGGCTGGGGAGCGTCGGAGAGCTGGTTGGCGGAGAAGAAGCTCCGGCGCACCCCTACCTGGCGCGACAAATGTCGGATGTGGGGTTCCGGCAAACCCTTAAGGTTCGAACACTGGGGTGTGTGCGAAGTCTTTCCCTCCTACCGATCTACCTGGTAGCAGCCTTTGGCAAATTGCTCACTTCGGGCAGGACTCTTGTAAACACCTTTCTCTATAATTCCCCTGCTGCCTTCATCATAGCTGCTAGAGGGATCTGAACCCTCACTCATCTGCACCTGTTGCTCAGACCTGTTCTGAATATCACTCTGGTCAAACATGTCTGCAAATTCTCGGACAGCAGACCCTGTGAATAGGTTATAGATGAGGTAGAGTAGATGAGCATCACAAAGTACATGAGTTTTGCAAAACAAATGACTTAAAAACTTAGTTTTAGTTCTCCACAGAAAGCATTTCGGATCTACCGATTTGTAAACTCGGTGATACCGAAGCAGCTTTTGGAACCTAAACTAGTGAAGTCGGTCAGACCGAGTCACAGTTCGGTGGTACCGAGACTGCTAGGGTTTCACAGAGAATCAAACTCGGTCACACCGGTTTGCAGTTTTCGGTCAGACCGAAAACGCATGTGCTCTGGCATAAGCCAAAATCAGTGAGACCGATTTCTACAACTCGGTCGGTCCGAGATGAATTAGGCGGAGACCTAACCCTAAATTTTCAAATCAAAACTAATCTACAGGATGTTTTTGCTGGACAGGATGATTTCAATCGTGGCAAGAATCATGGCAAAGCAATGTGCTAAGAATCGGAGTTAAGGATTAGCACAAAGATCAAGTTCGTAGCCTAGTTCGGCGACGAACTTGCTACGGCGGCAACGACGGTGAAGATTTCCGTTGACAGCAGTGGAGACTAGCGGCGGGAGGTCGCTGGCAACGAGAGGATGATCCGGAGACCCGAAGAGGCAGAGCAGGTTATGCGCGGGCGAGGAGGTTTGGAAAAGTTTCCAAATTTTGGCCCGTCGGTATATATAACCTGACCCTATCGGTGTGACCGAGTGGAACGACTCGGTGGCACCGAGATGCAAAACTGCAAGCAGTTACTGCAACTCGGTGTGGCCAAAAATTTCTAATCGGTTGCACCGAGATTGAAAGCCCTAGATCAACTTAGTGATCTCGATAGGACCGAAAGGGATGAATCGGTCAGACCGAGATGCACAAATAGGTTTTGGAGGTTTAAGTCTATGACGAATCGGGGACTCCGAGTGCTCCTCACACAGAGTGGTTCGAATCTGACTTGATCAAACTTTGTGATGTAGCATGAATAGAGTTTGATACGAGAAAAGCATAGATAGCTAGTGGGAGTTCTTAGGCATTCTTGTCCATCCATTTGGCAAAAGAGAAAAAGCCAAACAATCAAAACAACAAATGGATGTCCTCGAATGAGTAAAATATGCAACCAACATGCTCACACAATAAAATGGCAAATGAAATATGTGACAAATCATGCACAACCACTCTAGCATCTATCAAGCAATTTGGCGATGACTAGGTCATCTATATATGAGTATATTGACTTTGGAGTCAAATGAGAACATTTGATCATAGGTCATACTCATCGTTTAAGCACAAGTGGGGTTACCACTTTTACATAAAGCATTGTTGAGTTCACACCATTAGAGTTGCTTTAGCTCAATTGATTAGAGTAAAGCTCCCCCTAGATGTGATATCCCCCCTAAGAGGGATAAATTAACCTTGGGTTTTGTCGATGATGACTTCATGTAGGTGTTGAAGATGTAGATGCTCAATGTTGATGTAGATCATTCGGAGCAATCCTTTGGAGTGAGTTGCACTTTCAATACCTACACAGGTTAGTCCCACAAGGAACAAACAAGGGTATCCATAGACATAGAGTGATGCATACACAAGATGATGTCCATGAAACATTAGGTTACCTTGTCCCTTGTCTTACCAACAAGAGGGTTTGTGACTCCTTGAACGAGTGCAAGATATGGAAGTTGTTTGCACTTGTTCTCGCCAAAATGATAAGAGTGAAGTACGTTGGCAGAGTCACCCTCAAGAACTCTCTAGTTCTTCTTCTTCTGGATCCACACCATCTTGATGGGAATCCTTGGAGTTGTAGTTGTACTTGATGAAGTAGAACTTGATGTAGTCTTGGGAACCCACTTGACCAAGGCCTTAGGTGCTTCTTCAAATGCATCAATTTCCTCTTCAAGCTTGTCCTTGCCTTTTTGCTTGTGGTCTTGTGGTGGAAGATCATCTTGAGCTTGTGTCCCTTTGAAAGAAGTAGGATCATACTTCTCTTGTTGAGGAACAAACTTCATCTTGGGGTAGTGATCTTCTTCCCACTCAACTCCATTGGCATTGAACTTTGGTTCAAAACCAACACCTTAATTCTTCCGGTGTCTTCCTTGCTTGTGTACAATTTACTCAAATTGCTTACTTCGGGTAGGACTCTTGTAAACACCTTTCGCTATAATTCCCTTCAATAAGCTATTTTCTTGCTCAAGTGTAACTTGGCTAAGAGAATCATTAGTGGAATCAAGAGAACTACTAGAAGCAACAACATTGGATTTAGCATGATTGTTGTTACTACTAGATGAAGCATCTTTCTCGTTCTTGTTGCTAGATTTAACTTGCGGCATGTAAGTAGACAGGCAATGTAAGAAGAACTTTTCTTGCGAAGATCATCATTGATTGCCTTTAAAAACTCATGCACTTGCTCAAGGTTGAGCTTTTCAAAGCGTAGCTTATCATGAGTCTTTAAAAGTTCTCGATGATTTTCCAAGGTAGTTTCATGAGCTAACTTAAGAGTGTTTAGTTCTTTAGTTAGACGCTCAATCTCCTTCTTATCATCATCATTCGTTTTATCTTGATTAGCATGATTAATTGACATTTCATCATAGTTTTCATCACTAGAGTTGTCAACAAATAAATCATCATCACCTAGCAAATCATCTTCATCACTACTGAAATCAACATACTCGGGATGTGTTACCTTTGGACCTTTGGCCATGAAGCATCTTCCAAATTCCTTCATTTGGTGAGTCAAATATGTCGTAGGAGTTGGTTGACACAAGTGCTAGACCGGCAACACCTTCATCTTGAGTATATTCGGAGTCGGAGTGATAACTTCTTTCGGAGTGATTGTCGGAGTCGGAGCCGGATACCCATTCACCAACATGAGCTTGATGTCTTCTTTTTGTGTATCTCCTTGATGACTTTTCCTTCCTTTCCAAGTCGTTGCTTGTCCGAGAGGGTTTTCATTCATAACAATCATCTCTACTCATCCTTTCTCTTGGCGGTGACTCTTCTCTTCTACTTCTTCTTTTGGGAGAATCTTCTCTTCTTTTGTAGGGGGCCGTAAACTCATTGGAGTAGTGTCTGGGTCTTCCACAATTGTAGCAATTACGCTCACGACTAGAAGATCTTTTGTCATTGTAGGACCTTGACTTGGAACTTCTTTCTTTGCTTCTACTCTTGTAGAACTTGTTGAAGTTCTTTACCATTAGAATCAATTCTTCATTGAAGGTTTGTTTCTCACTTGATGATGTGGGAGCATCACATGAGGCTTTGTAAGCACCACTTGACTTGTTGTGAAGCTCTTCCTTATCCTTGAGTGACATCTCACGAGCAACAATTTTTCCAATGACTTCCGTTGGCCTGAGATCTTTGTAATTGGCCATCATTTGGATCAATGTGCACACGATATCATATTTTCCATCCAAGGCTCTTAGGATCTTCTTGATGATGAATTTGTCGGTCATCTCTTCACTTCCTAAGCCGGCAATCTCATTTGTGATGAGAGCAAGCCTAGAGTACATTTCAGCGACACCTTCACCATCCTTCATTTTGAACTTGTCAAGTTGACTTTGAAGCACATCCAATTTGGATTCCTTGACGGAGTCGGAACCTTCGTGCATATCAATCAAAGTATCCCAAATTTCCTTTGCATTCTCAAGACGGCTGATTTTGTTGAATTCTTCGTGGCACAATCCGTTGAAGAGAATATCACAAGCTTGAGCATTGTTTAGTAGCATCTTCAACTCTTCCGCAGTAGCTTCACGGTTTGGTTCTCTCCCATCAAAGAATTCACCTTGCAAGCCAATACACACAATAGCCCAAACGGCGGGGTTATGTCCAAGAATATGCCATTTCATCTTATGCTTCCAACTAGCAAAATTTGTACCATCAAAGTAAGGACCTCTACAGTGGTAATTTCCCTCGCTAGACGCCATACTTTCCTAGGTTGTGAAACCAAGGCTATGACCACCAAAAACTATGGAAATCAAAGCAAATGGAGACCAAATCTCTGATACCACTTGTAGGATCGAAAGTATGTCTAGAGGGGTGGTGATTAGACTACTTGACCAAATAGAAATCTAGCCTTTTCCCAATTTTAGTTCTTGACAGATTTTAGCAACTTAGCACAAGTCAAGCAATCAACCTACACATGCAATTCTAAGAGTATAGCAGCGGAATGTAAGACAATTGCATATGAAGGTAAAGGGAGGAGATTGAGGGAGCAAACGCAATGTTGACACGAAGATTTTTTATCCGTGGTTTCGATAGGTGGTGCTATCGTACATCCACGTTGATGGAGACTTCAACCCACGAAGGGTAACGGTTGGCGAGTCCACGGAGGGCTCCACCCACGAAGGGCCCACAAAGAAGCAACCTTGTCTATCCCATCATGGCCGTCGCCCATGAAGGACTTGCCTCACTAGGGTAGATCTTTACGAAGTAGGCGATCTCCTTGCCCTTACAAACTCCTTGGTTCAACTCCGCAATCTTGTCGGAGGCTCCCAAGTGACACCTAGCCAATCTAGGAGACACCACTCTCCAAGAAGTAACAAATGGTGTGTTGATGAACTCTGTCGGATTTCGGGTTCCGGCAGACCCTTGAGGTTCGAACACTAGGGTGCGCGCGGAGATCTCGCCCTCTACCTACCTGCACCCCGCCGCCTCGCTAGGATCTAAACTACGAAAGGAACAACATAAGAGACACAAGGTTTATACTAGTTCGGGCCACCATTGTGGTGTAATACCCTACTCTAGTTTGTGGTGTGGTGGATTGCCTCTTGGGCTGATGGTGATGAACAATACAAGGAAGAACAGCCTCGTGAGGGTCTGTTCTTGGCCGGGGCGATGAACTGCTTGGAGGAGTTCAGTCGCTCTCTCTCTCTCTCTCTCTCTCTCTCTCTCTCTCTCTCTCTCTCTGTGTGTGTGTATTGCTTGACCTCTAGTTCTGTTCTGGATCTGGGATCAAGCTCCTCTCCTACCCTGTGGGTGGCTAGTCTTATTTATAGGCGAAGGCCCTGGGCCTCTTCCCCAAATATTGAGCGGGAAGGGCGCCAACGATTGGCCATTTTGAAGGGGAACATCTAGTACACCTTATCCTGACTAAAGTTGGTCCTCGCTTTGTCAAAGGCTCGTGGTGGCCTTGGCTTGGGCTCCTGATGACTTCCTTCTGCCGTTGGGCTGGTCTTGGTCTTGTTGCACCAAATGGATGCCTTTGCTTGATGCTCTCGCTGCGCTTGCTCCCTTTGCACCAAAGAGGAAAGGAGGACATCACATGGCTGGCGCCGCCTGGCGCCCTTAGTCGTCATGGCTTGCGTCATGGGCACCTCGTGAGGTACCCGCCTTGATCTCTCCGCCTCCTCGCGAGCCACTGATGAGGCCGTGCTTGAGGAAGCTCCACGTCGTCCGTCCCCAAGAAGGTTTGGCCCCTCGTGAGGTCTTGAGCTTGTGTTGATGAAGATGGGCGTGATGGGCCCCCTTTTGAGCCACGCCGCAGGCCGCATGCAGGCAAGTCTGGGACCCCTGTTCCTGCAGCGCCGACAAGAGCCCCCGCCCAAGGCGCGCCCGGGCTTGGCCGAGCAGAGAGGCAAAGGGGCAAGTGCGAAGCGCCGCGGGCCCTAACAGCCTGCGGCCCTAGGTGCCGCGTGGCGGTTGATTGGACGTGGGCGTCTCCACTTCCCCACGACGCCTCGGCAACTGCACGAATTGACAAGTCCCTGCACGCGAAGCGGGTCATGATTACCTGCGATTGTGGAGGCCGGTGGTTGGCCTCCTCTAGCTTTAAGTACGGAACGGCGCGTGCCCTTCCAGTCTGTCCCCTCTTGCTTCTCCTCCTTCTTCATGGCTCCGCCGAGGAAGTTCTCGGCCGTAGAGAAGGGGAAGGCCCGCCAGGTTGAGCCTGCCTCTCCCCCGCCCAAGCGCGGTCGAGGCCGCCCTCGCAAACATCCTGTGGCTCCCACGGTGACTCCCCGTGGCCGCGGAGGTGATCTCCCGCGCGGTGATGGACGGCTGGCCGTGGCCGGGGGGCATGCTACGGCCGCGCGACCACCTAGGCCGCGCTTCCGCGCTGCGGAGGTGTTGCCGGAGTTTGTTGTGTGGTCGGCGGAGCCGACTTGCGTCTGGCTTCAGCTTCCTCGCTTCCTCCTAGGTGAGCTCCGGTGGCGCCCGGCGACCTCTAGCTCCGTGCGGGCAGGCTGCTGCGCAGCGGGCCTCCTGGCTTCGTTGGAGGTCTCCGCGGCCGAGCTCGCCCTGACTCGCTGGTGGCAGACGTTTGCCAGCAGTGTGCCTCGAGCCATCGGTGCACCCTGACTTCAAGTTTGATGGCGATGCCACCCTTTACGTGAGGGTGTTCGTGGAGGATGGTCGCCGCTGGGTGCTGCCACGAGGACGACGACGCGGCGGGGCCCAGCCCCGCGATGACGGAGAGGACAGCGCCGCGTGGTCGGCGGCGCCAGGCTCCTCGAGCTTCATCGATTCTTCTTCGGCAGCGGCTCCTCCAAAGAGCGGCGCGATCAGCCCCCACGCCGTCGTGCCTGCTTGGAGGGTGGTAGCGGGTCCGCCCATCGTCGCGCCTCGGTGAAGCGCGAGAGGGAGTCCGCCTGAGCACCGGAGGCGGCTCGAGTCTTCCCTGCGGGCTGGTGTCGGGCGAGCCGCGCCAGATTTGTTCTTCCTTTTTCTTTTTCCTGCGTAAAAAGACAGTAGTGTGGGGCCCTGTGGGGGCGTGTTTTGGACTTTCGCAGTTAATCATCGTATTGTTTCTACTATTTCGGTATCGTGCCTTCGGGCCGCACGCCTGCGCGTAGGTAGTTCCTAGCCTCAGCCGTGAGGGGCGACCGACCCGGGTCCTGTGTTCGTGTCGCGGTGCCCGTGGGGCACGGACTAGAGGGGTGCTCCTGTGGTGGACCCAGGTTGGGAAACCTTGAACGATAAGGGCAGAAAACACTCGTGAGGGCACTCAGGCTGCCCCCTTGCGAGACCTTGCGCGAGAGAAATCGAGGCAGGAGAGCGAAAAGTCGAAGAGCCACAAATCCAAAACGGCAACAGCTTCAATAAAACTTCAAATGAGAATGAACAAGCCAACTGCAGAAAGCAAATGAAAAAGCCGCGTCTGGCACCTAATCTAGTCTTCGACATCTTCTCACCAGCGTGGAGCTAAGTGCTGCCACTGGGCATGGGAGGGAGCCCCAAGGCCTGAGGCCGGTGCTCCTGAGACTCCGGGGCGTGTACATCCCCAACTTATTATTATGTGAGAGTGTCACGGGCGGCGAGCTTCACAGGTGTTGGCCTTCTTCACAGGCTCCGAGCCATTCTTGGGGGAAGCAAGCTTCACGGGCGTTGGCCCTCTTCACAGGCTCTGGGCCTTTTCCAAAACGCGACAGCTTCACAGGCATTCGCCTTCTTCACAGGCTCTGGGCCTTTTCCAAAACGCGACAGCTTCACAGACATTCGCCTTCTTCACAGACTCTGGGCCTTTTCCAAAACGCGACAGCTTCACAGGCATTCGCCTTCACACGAGCTCTGGGCCTTTTCCAAAAGATAAGCTTCACAGCATTCGCCTTCTTCATGTGCTCTGGGCCTTTTCCAAACGTGATGCTTCACGGGCATTCGCCTTCTTCACAGGCTCTGGGCCTTTTCCAAAAAGATAAGCTTCACAGGCATTCGCCTTCTTCACAGGCTCTGGGCCTTTTCCAAAACGTGACAGCTTCACAGGCATTCGCCTTCTTCACAGGCTCTGGGCCTTTTTTGGGGTAAAACCTCCGGAGGTGCTGGATGTTCCACGTGTTCTGGACTGGCACCCCCTCCTGAGTCTCCAAGCGTGCAGAGCCAGGCCTGGAAACATGAACAACCTTGAATGGGCCCTCCCACATGGGAGAGAGCTTATGCAGCCCCTCCCGGAGAGAACCCGCCTCGAGCACGAGGTCCCCTCGCCAAGAGTTCCGGGCGGATGTTGCGGCGATGGTATCGTCGCGGTGCTTGTTGGTACCTCGCCGCCGCAACGCAGCTTCTCGACGACGCTCCTCCCCCAGCACGAGGTCCGTCCCCCGCATGGCGTCCTGCTGCGCCTCGTTGAACGCCAGGACCCATGCTGAACGACGTCTGACATCGTGAGGGAGGACCGCCTTGCTCCATAGACCAGGAAGAACGGGTCTCTCCGGTTGGCTTGGTCGTGGTCGTATGGATGGACCACAAGCATGGATCAAGCTCGTCGTACCAACCTTCCGCCACGTGCCTCCAGCTTCTTCTTGAATGTTCTGGTTTTGAGGCCCCTCAGACCTCTGCGTTATTCGCCGGCTGGCCATTGCTTCGGGATGCGCCACCGGCGTAGCATATCTGCATTCCTGTGTTAGCATGGTATGTTTTGAAGAGGTTATCGTGAACTGCGAACCGTTGTCGGTGATGATGCGGTTCGCACCCGAACCGCTCACGATGCCCTTGATTTAACTTGACCGCAGAACTGCGGGGGATGGTGCGGACGGCTTCCACTTCAGCCCACTTGGTGAACTTGTCCACGGCGACGTAGAGGTAGCGCTAGCACCCTGGCGCTCGAGGAAATGGGCCCAGGATATCGAGCCCCCAGACTGTGAATGGCCACGAGAGGGGTATAGTTTGCAGACCTCCTGCCGGCTGATGGATCTGCTTGGCATGGAATTGGCAGGCTTCGCAAGCCTTCACTAGTTTGACGGCGTCGTTGAGCGCAGTAGGCCAATAGAAACCGCTCCGGAATGCCTTGCCCATGAGGGTTCGTGATGACGAGTGATGCCCACAATATCCACCGTGTATATCCGCCGGCAGTTCTTTCCCTTGCTCCCTGGAGATGCAGCGTAGGGACACATCATTTGGTCGCTTCCGACAGAGCTCTCCATCCCTGATGCAGTACGCTGTGGCTTGCCACGCCACACGCCCCGCTTCCTCCTCCTTCTCCGGCAGGGTCCCTTGCGTTAAGTAGCTCCGAGCTCAGTGATCCAGCACCTCCCGAGGCTCCATCGTCCGGGAGCAAGCGCCTCTGAGGCCGGGCCACGCACTGGGGCTCTGAGGCGGTGGCTGGGAGCTCCTCCCGAGGCTGCGCCCGTGTTTGATAGTGATGGCATGGCCGAGGGCTTGAAAGCCGCCTCAAGACGCCAGCTCCTCTGAGGTAATCGCCTGGATGCTCGTTTGGCGATGTTGTCGGCCTCCCGATTGGTGCAGCGGGGCACATCTTGCAACTCCAACCCCTGAACTGCTTCTCCATCCCGGACCTCCATAAGGTAGGCTTCCATGTGCTCATCTTTTGGCTCGTACACCTTGTTGGAGAAATTGACGAGGAGCTGTGAATCGCCCTTGATGGTAAGGCGCTTCACCCCTAGGGCGGTTGCGGCCTTCAAGCCCGCTATTAGACCTTCATACTCCGCTATGTTGTTGGAGACCTTTTCACCTTGATGGAAACAGAGCTGCAGCGTAGTAGAGCTTGTCTGAGTGGGAGATATGAGCACCGCCTCAGCCCAGCTGCGCCATGCAGGAGAACGCCCGTCAAAGTACATGACCCAGCCTTGCGCTTCGCTTCGAGGAGAGGGATCGATCCTCGTCGGCCTTGAGGCCCGTGCCTCCGTCCATTCTGCCACGAAATCCGCTAATCGGCCCCTTGATGACTCTGGTCGTGCTGAATTCGAGCTGAAACGCTTGCAGTTCAATGTTCCACTCAGCGACCCTTCCGGCTGAGTTGGGGCTCCTGAGCACCCTTTCCAAGGGGTATGCTGAGACGACCTTGATGGGGTGACCCTGAAAATAGTGTCGCACCTTGCGCGAGGCCACCAATAGCGCGAGGAGGAGTTTCTGAGGCATGGGGTACCGTGCCTCGCGTCCCGCAACACCTTGGCCGACGGGTACACTGGGTGCTCAACGAGGTTTGAGCGCCCGGTGCGATGGCGCCCTCACGGGGACCGTGGCGCCTCCTGAGGCGATGGAGCCTCCAGAGGCTGGTAGTCTGGGGGAGGGACCTCTTCCGTTCCCAGTGTGCTCCCCTCCGGCGGCTGATCCTTCTCAGCCGTGGTAGTGGTTTCTGTGGGTCCTCCTTGTTCCTGCTTTGCCTTGACCCGGGCTGCTGCTATGGTTTTGGTTTGACGCTCTTCCCTAACCGCCACCAGAGCTGCTTGTTGGAGTAGGGAGTGGCGGCGAGGTAGAGCACCGGGGGTTCTCATGCGTGGGGCCACCATGACCGGAGGGCTGGTTAGGTACCTCTTGAGATCTTGAAATGCCTTGTCGGCCTCTTCATCCATTCAAAGGGTCCCTTTTCTTCATTAGCTGGAAGAAAGGCAACGCCGTTCCCCAACTTGGAGATGAAGTGCCCTAGCGCAGCCACGCCAAAGGAGCTTATGCATTTCCACGAGGGTCTTTGGCGGGCTCATGTCCTCGACCGCCTTGACCTTTTCTCGGTTAGCCTCGATGCCTCGGTGGGATACGAGGAAGCCCAAGAGCTTGCCCGAGGGACTCCAAACACACACTTCTCCGGGTTGAGCCATAGGTTCACCGTGTTGAGGCTCGCGAAGGTTTCCTCCAGTCTTGTATCGGGTTCGGCCTCCCGAGACTTCACCACAATGTCATCGACGTAAGCCTCAACATTCTTCCCGAGCTGCGGACCCAAGGTGATGTGCATCGGCCACTGGAAGGTCGCCCCGCGTTCGCAGCCCGAATGGCATGCACGTAGCAGACACCCCACACGGGTCGGAAGGCCGTCTTTTCCACGCTTCTACCGCCATCTTGATCTGGTGATACTCGGAGAAGGCATCCAAGAAGCATAACAGTCGCTTTTCGGCGATGGAATCGACGATCCGGTCGATCGCGAGGGAGCGGAACGGATCTTGCGGGCATGCCTTGTTGAGGTTGGTGAAGTCGACACATGCGCTCCTTCCTCCTTTCTTTGGCACAACGACAGGTTGGCCAACCAATCCGGATATCGGACCTCGCGAATGACCCCAGCGGTTTAGTTTGCGAGTCTCACGACGATGAAGGCTTGCTTTTCAGCGGGTATCGTCAGCGCTTTACGCTTCACGGGCGATGTTGGGGCACACATGGAGGTGATGCTCGACTACGCCCCTAGGGATCCCCGCCAACTGATCAGGCTCCCAGGCGAATACCTTCTTGTTTGTGCGCAGGAACTTGACCAGGGCCTCCTCCTGATCGGGCTCGAGGTTGGCGCCTATGGTGAAAGTGGCGTCAGTGGACCCGTCCTCGTCAACGGGTATTTGCTTGGCCTCTGCCTTGTCTTGGGTGAACAACTGCTTCTTCTTGGTTGGTGCGTCCCCCTTGGGCTCAGGGGTCTCCGTGTCGGCGGGCTGTGCTGGCGCCGCCGTCTTGAAGGCGAGCTTGAGCACTCACAGCGCATCTCTGGTGTCCCCGGGCACGTTGAGGACACCGTTGCTCCCAGGCATCTTCATGAGGTTGTCGCCGGGTGAGTCGCGCCATGAATTGGGCGATGCTGGGTAGCCGAGGATGGCGTTAGGGGAGGCCGATGGGGCGATGTCGAATCGACCTGCTCCGTCTGGAAGTTGTCGTAGGTGCGAAAGTTACCGGAGCCGGATCTATCCCAAGGAGCTGGATGACCCGCCCCCGACGCCCAAGAAGGGCCGGCTGGGCTGCAGCCGCTCCCGGGGTATGCAGAGGAGGTCGAAGGCCTCAACTGAGAGCACGTTGAGGCCCGCGCCGCCGTCGATGAGAGTCTGGTGACGGCCACTGGCGAATGGTGGGGTGCATAGCATGGGAGCCCACCAAGCAGCTGAGTTGGAGGGTGGTCCTCCAAGTGAAGGTCGACTGGCCTTGGGCGCCCGACCGTCCGGGAGCTTCTGCCACAGGGAGGCGGCGCCGACCCGGTGGACGAATGGCTTGATGTGGTGACTTGAAGGCGGCGCCTGCGAGCCGCCCAGGAGGGCCGCGACGACCGGGGGCGCTGGCGCAGTGTGGTGGGTGAGGAAGAGGCCGCGCAGCTCTTCCCAAGAGGCCACGGAGGCGGCCGGCACGTGGATCAGCCATGCGCGCGGAGCGCCGGTGAGGGCCATGGGAAGCCAGTTGGCCATGACCCTGTCGTCAACTCCAGCTTCGAGGACGGCCTCCTCGTGCGCGCCCGGAAGGCCAGCGGATCGGTCGCGCTGATGTAGCGCGCGGCGTCGTCGGCGAACTTGTCAGCCACCGCACCCGTTAAAAGGCCGGGCCAGGATCGAGCCTCGCCCCCCTGCACATTTGCCGGGCGGCCGAGCGGGTGGCACGCTGCTCATCGCGAGGTGGGTCGCGGCGGTGGCGGAAGGGAAAACTCCGGCGCACCCCTACCTGGCGCGCCAAATGTCGGATTTCAGGTTCCGGCAGACCCTTGAGGTTCGAACAATGGGGTGCGCACGGAGATCTCGCCCTCTACCTACCTGCACCCCGTCGCCTCGCTAGGATCTAAACTACGAAAGGAACAACACAAGAGACACAAGGTTTATACTAGTTCGGGCCACCATTGTGGTGTAATACCCTACTCTAGTTTGTGGTGTGGTGGATTGCCTCTTGGGCTGATGGTGATGAACAATACAAGGAAGAACAGCCTCGTGAGGGTCTGTTCTTGGCCGGGGCGATGAACTGCTTGGAGGAGTTCAGTCGCTCTCTCTCTCTCTCTCTCTATTGCTTGACCTCTAGTTCTGTTCTGGATCTGGGATCAAGCTCCTCTCCTACCCTGTGGGTGCTAGTCCTATTTATAGGCGAAGGCCCTGGGCCTCTTCCCCAAATATTGAGCGGGAAGGGCGCCAACAATTGGCCATTTTGAAGGGGAACATTTAGTACACTTATCCTGACTAAACTTGGTCCTCGCTTTGTCAAAGGCTCTGTGGTGGCGCTTGCTTGGGCTCCACAATGACTTCCTTCCTGCCGTTGGGCTGGTCTTGGTCTTGTTGCACCAAATGGGCGCCTTTGCTTGATGCTCTCGCTGCGCTTGCTCCCTTTGCACCAAAGAGGAAAGGAGGACATGCATGGCTGGCGCCCACCGGCGCCCTTGGTCGTCATGGCTTGCGTCATGGGCACCTCGTGAGGTACCCCGCCTTGATCTCTCCGCCTCCTCGCGAGCCAGGCTGATGAGGCCGTGCTCGAGGAAGCTCCTGTCACACCATGAGGGTCTTGAGCTTGTGTTGATGAAGATGGGCCGTGATGGGCCCCCTTTTGAGCCACGCCGCAGGCCGCAGGCAGGCAAGTCTGGGGACCCCCGTTCCCAGAACGCCGACAAACTCCTTGCTCTTGTGCTTCAAATGATAGTCTCCCCAACACTCAAATCTCTCTCATGGAATTGGATTTGGTAGAAAGAAGATTTGAGCGGAAAGCAACTTGGGGAAGGCTAGAGATCAAGATTTATGTGGTTGGAATGGAATATCTTGACCTCAATACAAGTGTAGGTGGTTCTCTCTTAGAAAATATGTGTTGGAAGTGTAGGCATGTTCTGATGGCTCTCTCTACGAATGAAGAGTGGGTGGAGGGGTATATATAGCCTCCACACAAAATCTAACCGTTACACACAAATCACCAAACTCGGTGGGACCGATTCAGAGAACTCGGACAGACCATTTAGTTCATAATGTGACCGTTAGGTGTTTCGGTGGGACCGACATGTCAACTCGGTGGGACCGATTTCATTAGGGTTAGGGCATAACGTAATCTCGGTGAGACCGATTACACAAACTCGGTGGGACCGATTTTGGTAATAGTCAAACAGAGAGTTGGTCAGGCAAACTCGGTGGGACCGATTCGCTCATCTCAGTTGGACCAAAATGTTACGAAAAGGAAACAGAGTGTTTGCATTGCAATCTTGGTGGGACCAATCGCTCATCTCGGTTTGACCGAAACGTTACGAAGGGAAACAGAGAGATTACAATCCTATCTCAGTGAGACCGAGATCCCTATCGATGAGACCGAAAAGACTAGGGTTTCTGGCAATGGCTATGTCAACTGAACTCGGTGGCTCCGGATAGAAAGAATCGGTGGGGCCGAGTTGGATATTTGGTTTGGGACATATGTGGATACGAGAAAGTAGTGGAGGGTTTTGGAGCATATCACTAAGCATTTTGAGCAAGAACCTCATTAAGCAGCACCTCATCCCTTCTTAATAGTATTGGCTTTTCCTATAGACTCAATGTGATCTTGGATCACTAAAATAGAAAATGTAGAGTCTTGTGCTTTGATCTTGAGCCAATCTTTTGTCCTTAGCATTTTGAAGGGTCCACTTTCTAATCCATGCCATGCCAATCATTGAGCTTTCCTGAAATATTCATCTTGAAATAGCATTAGCTCAATGAGCTATATGTTGTTAGGAATTACCAAAACCACCCAGGGATAGTTGCACTTTCAATTTCAATTCACAGAATGCCCTGGAAAAACAAGTTAGACGTCCTCTACTTTGTTGTTGCAAGTTTTACGTGACTGCTACGGGCTGAGCAAGAACCGTTCTTACCTACGCATCAAAACTACAACGATATTTCGTCAAGTATGTGTTGTTTTAACCTTCATAAGGACCAGGCGTAGCCACACTCGATTCAACTAAAGTTGGAGAAACTGACACCCGACAGCTACCTGTGTGCAAAGCACGTCGGTAGAACCAGTCTCGTGTAAGCGTACGCGTAATGTTGGTCCGGGCCGCTTCATCCAACAATACCGCCGAATCAAAGTGTGACATGCTGGTAAGCAGTATGACTTGTATCACCCACAACTCACTTGTGTTCTACTTGTGCATATAACATCTACGCATAAAACTGGCTCGGATGCCACTATTGGCGAACGTAGTAATTTCAAAAAAATTCCTATGCACATGCAAGATCATGGTGATGCATAGCAACGAGAGGGGAGAGTGTCGTCCACGTACCCTCATAGACCGTAAGCGGAAGCGTTATGAGAACGCGGTTGATGTAGTCGTACGTCTTCACGATCCGACCAATCCAAGTACCGAACGCAAGGAATCTCCGAGTTCAGCACACATTCAGCTTGATGACGTCCCACGAACTCATGATCCAGTAGAGCTTCACGGGAGAGTTCTGTCAGCACGACGATGTGATGACGGTGATGATGATGCTACCAACGCAGGGCTTCGCCTAAGCACCGCTACGATATGACCGAGGTGGATTATGGTGGAGGGGGGCACCGTACACGGCTAAAAGATCAACTGATCAACTTGTGTGTCTATGGGGTGCCCCCCTCCCCCGTATATAAAGGAGTGGAGGAGGGGGAGGACCGGCCCTCCTATGGCGTGCCCTGGAGGAGTCCTACTCCCACCGGGAGTAGGATTCTCCCCCTTCCCTAGTTGGACTAGGAGAGAAGGAAGGGGGAGAGAGGGAGGAAGGAAAGGGGGGGCGCCGCCCCCTCCTAGTCCAATTCGGACCAGAGGGAGAGGGGGCGTGCGGCCTGCCCTGGTCTCCTCTCTCTCTCTCTCTCCACTATGGCCCAATAAGGCCCATACAATTACCGGGGGTTCCAGCAACCTCCCGGTACTCCGGTAAAATCCCGATTTCACCCGGAACCATTCCGATGTCCAAATATAGGACTCCCGTAATTTTCAACAGATGAGGTTCAAGTTGGATAGCCAAGATGATGCAACCAGACAAGCTTGCACCCCTGTTTTCAAGTCTACTCTGCGACAGTATCGGTATAACTTGAGGAAAACTCACTTTGAAGGCAAGGCTAACAGTGAACTTGCCCAAACATCTCCAGTGGAAAATATATCGGATGAAGACTTGAGAGGCCTCGTTAAACACTGGTCTGATCCGAAGTATCATGTACATTATATATATGTGATCAGATCACATGTTGAAGTCATATTTACGCATGTGCCACACAAATCTATCTTCTTGTAGGTGAACTGTTCGAACAACAAGGCCAACTGTACGAAAGTGAAATTCCAACAGACGACAGGATCTCGTAGCTATATTGCACACTGCGAGGCTCTTGTAATTAGCTGTTGTTTCACTCTTTTTGCTGTACCATATTATCATATCTATATTGACTTGTTCCAAATGCAGAGGAAAGCCCGCAAGGACCAAAAAGTACCTGAACCAAATGATGTGGAAATCTTCAAGGACTGTCACACCAGCAAGACGATGGGCATGACTACGCCAGTCAAAGCCGCTATTGTAAGTCCTTAATCCTCATGCCTTTTAACTACTACTTACTCTGACTTGTGCCTTGAACTGGATGATTTGCAGCTAATGTCTATTACTATTTTCAATTTTATACACAATTGTCTTAGTGTATAATTGCACCTTACAAGGTTTAAAAGAGAGGAGTGATGTTCCTTTGCTCTTGACCTGTAATCTAGTTCCATGCTGGACTTTCCCACACAATGTTACAATTGCTTGTTTGCTTGTTCTCAGTTGTTTTGTGATATGAATGATGTCATACTATGCTTACCGTATTATAAACTTTGTGTCTTTATCCTTAGCTGTCAATACAATGTGAAGAAATAGACAATACATTAGCCATGGTACATGGTCATATGTTTGGAACCTGGTTTTATTATATACTTTGCAGTAAAATACAACTAATATTTTACATGGGTTCACCAGAATAAGTTCTGTATATAGACCAAAGCTATTTTGTTTGGTTTTGCTTCCTCCTTAATATCTTCTATTCTGGTTCTACTAATGTAAAAACTCAACTTTTCAGCAAGCTATGGAAAAAATGGTGGAACCGCCACCTTCTGAAGGTGGCGAGGCAACTATAACCGCAATGTCAGCTCTTGCTGCAATGGGTCAGTACCTGTCCACTAACAGTGCCAAAAGCACATTCCTCCGTAATACTGGGTTGGTTGTTAAGGCAATCTCGTCCAAACTGCCTCATGATCAAGATATGCAAGCTCAAAACAATGTTATATCTGCGCTCCAGACACAAGTCCATTCCCTAAAAGAGACCCTTTGTGAAACAAGGACAGACATTGTTCGATGTCGTCAAGATATGCATGGTTTTGAAACCAGACTATCAGACATTTGCTATGTTGTTCAGGAGCCTAGGAGAAATGAAGGCGAAGGTTATGGTGCTCCATCGGACAATACAACATGAAAACGTAACAGTCAGGTCAAATGAACTGAGCTTCTGAACTTCTAGTGGTGCATTTATCTGTGAGACTGTTAACTTTTATGCCAACCTTCCTTTTGTTTAATAGTTGTAATTTGTTTTGTTGTGATACAAAATTTGTTCTTAACGTGCAGCCACTAGCTGAAGAAAACAGCAAGCCATTTTTGTATAGTGTAGGGTGTTCCCTATATTTGCACTGGTGGCATTCTTTGATGCCCAGTGGATGTAATCTGTGCAATCGCCTTAATAGCCTAGCGTTAGTTTCAGGCTTATTTATTTCCTAGTCTTCTTTTTCCCTGGTTTGCTAGTGGCCGCAACAACCATGGGCCATATACGGACTGTGGTAACCTTGACCCTGCTACGGGCCGTAGGATCCATTGGCCTCCTACGGGCCATCGATAAATGGGCCTCTAACAGGGCCGTAGAATCGGTGGGCCTCGGGCCGTCAGATAAATGGGTCTACATGGGCCGTAAACGGGCGTAATTGGTATCGGCCCAGCACGGTACCGGGCCGTTAACATGCCGGAGGACAGCAAAGGCTTAATTCTGTCACAGGCATAACGGGTCATTAATGGGCCAGAATATAGTACGGGCTGGAAACGGCGCAACGGGTTAACAGGCCAGAAACGGTCCGACTCTTACCACGGGCCAAATTTGGCTCATTAGGGGAACAGGCCAGTAACGAGCCGGAAGCAATCGAGGGCCGGAAAGGAGCCCAAGAACGTATGGGTCGTCAGTAGGCCGAAAGCTAACACGGGCTGGAAACGGCCCATGTGAATCATGGGTTGTTAACGGGTACAAATAAATTTACTGTTCATTATGGGCTAGAGTCACCGTGGGCCTCTAAAGGGCCTAAAGATACGAAGGCCTCATATGGGCCGAAAGACGTCGTGGGCCATACATGCACCGAAATTGAAATGGGCTGGTGTTATATTCGACGGCCCACATGACGTTGTTAGGCCGATATCGCGTAGGCCCTGACGGGCTGCGAGTTACCGGGCCGTAAAATGGGCTATTTGCGAAGAGACCGTTAACAGGCTTTTCATGGGGCAGCCCGCTAACTTTTGACCAAGTCAAACAGGCCGGCCTTTATAAGATAAATAGGCCAGTGGTGGGCCGTCGCACGAGTCGACATATCATAGGCGCCTATCTGACCCACTGACAAGCTTACACGTGTTTCCTTTGGCCAATCAGAATTTTACACGTGGAAATTTCCCATTGGTCCGGGCTGTTAACGGGTTATCGGATCCAAACCGGACCCGATAGCTTAACGGTGACCTGTTACAGTGGATGCCACGTGTTTGTCACCCTTGACGAAAGCACTTCCATGACGCGCGATTTACGTCATGGAAGTGGACACTTCCGTGATGATAATTTTGGTAATTTCATGGAACACTTCTACGACAGCACAGGTATGGCTATCTTGATTCTATCATAAAATTGTCATGGATGTACATGCATGATAGAAAACATGACCTACTGTGACAAACACGTATCATCACGGAAGTGTATTTTTTTGTAGTGCTTGCAGGTCTAGCCTTCGCATCAAAAACTTCTCCTTTAAATGAAAGCCTTGTTTTGGAACATTATAGGTTTCAGAGCTAGGGGGCGCCGAGACCAAATTAGAGATGTGGTTCGTGGAGAAAACATTGACATTCTTGGGCTGGTTGAAAAAGGTTCCTTTTCCCCTAATGAATTATCTGTGATTGCAGGCATGGATAGATTTGACTGGAACTTTCTTCCTTCCTCTGGCCATTCTGGGGGCATTCTCATAGGCTCCAAACGGGACGTGTTTGACTTAGTGGCCTTTGATCATGGTGTTTTCTGGGCAAGTATTGTGGTGCATCACAGACATTTGAACACCCTCTGGGAATTCATGGTTGTGTACGGTCCTGCAGACCACTCACTGACCTCCTTATTTCTTGATGAGCTCTCTACTAAAATTGAGGCCTGCACAATTCCTATTGTGATAGGAGGTGATTTTAACCTGGTCCGTACTCCTTCTAATAAGAATAATCTCAACTTCTCCTGGCCTCTTGCGAACGCGTTTAATGAGTTCATTACTAACTGTGCTATCCGCGAGGTACCTTGGGTGGGTGCTCGCTTTACCTGGTCGAATCATCAGAATAGTCCAATCCAGCCGGTGCTGGATCGGCTCTTTGTCTGCTCCAGATGGGATTCCCTTTTCCCCTATGCCTCCCTGAAAGCGAAAGCCAATGTGGGCTCGGATCACACCCCCTCATTCTGGTTGCTGTCTGAACCATCCTGTGATTACTTCTCACTTCTAGTTTGATGCTTCATGGCTTCTAGTGGAGGGGTTCTCTGACATGCTGGCTATCAAAATCTCAAATCTCCTCACTCCCTCCTCTACATCCTTTGGGCCCATGGACGATTGGCACAAGTGTTCCTATGAGCTTCATAAGTTTCTTAGAGGCTGGTCCCGTAACAAAGCCGTGGAAGGGCGCAGGGAGAAGAATTCTTTAGAGGCTCAGATCGAGGTTCTAGATCGTACTGCCGATGCTTCTGGCCTCTCGGAGTCTGAGTGGTCTATGTGATATAACCTCGAACCGCTCTGATGTAGTTGCATTTGCAGGCGGAAATTTATTGGCGTCAGTGCGGCACCCTCGATTGGACGCTTAAAGGGGATTCTCCAACGGCCTACTTCTTCGCCATTGCCAATGGCAGAAGGAGACGATGCTACATTGACAACCTCCTCATTAATGATGTCCGAACCTACGACATCTCTCATCTTATCTCACGTGGTGGATTTATTCTCGTCTTTGCTAGGGGCCAAACTGGAAAGTGGCTTTCTTATTTCCCCCTCCCTTTGGGATAACAGTAATAAGATTTCTTTCACTGAGAACGAGGCCTTAATGATCCCTTTGTCTGACAATGAGATTTGGGATGCCATTAATTCTGACAACCCAAATGCTACTTCGGGCCCTGATGGTTTCTTTATTCCTTTCTTCAAGAAGTTCTGGCCGCAGTTGCGGTGGCTGGTGTGCCAAATTATTCAAGGTTTTTGTTTAGGGACAATTGACATTTCTCGTCTTAACTACGCTGTGATTACTGATACGTCTCCAACGTATCTATAATTTTTATTGTTCCATGCTATTATATTATCTGTTTTGGATGTTTTATATGCATTAATATGCTATTTTATATGATTTTTGGGACTAACCTATTAACCTAGAGCCCAGTCCCAGTTCCTGTTTTCCCCTTGTTTTTGAGTTCCGCAGAAAAGGAATACCAAACGGAATAAAACTTTTTCGATGATTTTTCTTGGACCAGAAGACACCCAGGAGACTTGGAGTGCAAGTCATAAGAGCCACGAGGCGTCCACGAGGGTGGAGGGCGCGCCCAGGGGGTAGGGCGCACCCCCCCGACCTTGTGGGCCCCTCGGTGACCCGCTGACCTAGATCTTCCTCCTATATATACTCAAATACCCCAAAAACTTCCAGGGGAGACACGAAACCACTTTTCCACCACCGCAACCTTCTGTACCCGTGAGATCCCATCTTGGGGCCTTTTCCGGCGTCCTACCAGCGGGGGATTCTGTCAAGGAGGGCTTCTAGATCAACACGATTGCCTCTTCGATGAAGCGTGAGTAGTTTACCGCAGACCTACGGGTCCATATCTAGTATCTAGATGGCTTCTTCTCTCTCTTTGATTCTCAATACAAAGTTATCCTCGATGTTCTTAGAGACCTATTTGATGTAATACTCTTTTGCGGTGTGTTTGCCGAGATCCGATGAATTGTGGATTTATGATCATCTTATCTATGAATATTATTTGAATCTTCTCTGAATTCTTATATGCATGATTTGATATATTTGCAAGTCTCTTCGAACTATCGATTTGGTTTCGACAACTAGATTGGTTTTTCTTGCAATGGGAGAAGTGCTTAGCTTTGGGTTCAATCTTGCGGTGTCCTTTCCTAGTGACAGTAGGGGCAGTGATACGTCTCCAACGTATCTATAATTTTTGATTGCTCCATGCTATATTATCTACTGTTTTGGACTATATTGGGCTTTATTTTCCACTTTTATATTACTTTTGGGACTAACCTATTAACGGAGGCCCAGCCTGTAATTGTTGTTTTTGCCTATTTGATGTTTGAAGAAACAAAATATCAAACAGAGTCCAAACGGAATGAAATCTTGAGGAACGTGATTTTCTCATCGGATAAGACCCAGGAGACTTGGACCCTCCGTCAAGAAAGCTACTAGGCGGCCACGAGGGTGGAGGGCGCGCCCCTGCCTCGTGGGCCCCTTGAAGCTCCACCGACATACTCCTTCCTCCTATATATACCTACGTACCCCCAACAGATCAGATACAGAGCCAAAAACCTAATTCCACCGCCACAACTTTCTGTATCCACGAGATCCCATCTTGGGGCCTGTTCCGGAGCTCCGCCGGAAGGGGATTCCACCATGGAGAGCTTCTATATCATGACCATAGCCTCTCGGATGAAGTGTGAGTAGTTTACCTCAGACGTTCGGGTCCATAGTTAGTAGCTAGATGGCTTCTTCTCTCTTTTTGGATCTCAATACAATGTTCTCCCCCTCTCTCGTGGAGATCTATTCGATGTAATCTTCTTTTTGCGGTGTGTTTGTTGAGAACGATGAATTGTGGGTTTATGATCAAGATTATCTATGAGCAATATTTGAATCTTTTATGAATTCTTTTATGTATGATTGAGTTATCTTTGCAAGTCTCTTCGAATTATCCGTTTGGTTTGGCCAACTAGATTGGTAGTTCTTGCAATGGGAGAAGTGTTTAGCTTTGGGTTCAATCTTGCGATGTCCTTACCCAGTGACAGAAAGGGCTGCAAGCCACCTATTGTATTGTTGACATTGAGGATAACAAGATGGGGTATTTATCATATTGCATGAATTTATTCCTCTACATCATGTCATCTTGCTTAAGGCGTTACTCTATTTTCATTAACTTAATACTCTAGATACATGCTGGATAGCGGTCGATGAGTGGAGTAATAGTAGTAGATGCAGGCAGGAGTCGGTCTACTTGTTTCGGACGTGATGCCTATATACATGATCATACCTAGATACTCTCATAACTATGCTCAATTCTTTCAATTGCTCAACAGTAATTCGTTCACCCACCGTAAAATACTTATGCTCTTGAGAGAAGCCACTAGTGAAATCTATGGCCCCTGGGTCTATTTTCATCATATTAATCTTCCTATGCTTTATTACTGCTTTGCTCTTTACTTTGCCTTTTATTTGTAACACCCGGATAATTAAGCTACAGTAACCCCTGCTAATGATGCCACGACACCTCGGTTACTGTCACTAAACTCACGTTGATTCGAACCCGGTTCAAATTCAAATTGAAAACATAGGCAACCAATAAAAGTTTTCAAAAATTAAAACTAAAATGTTCGAGGGTTGTCAAATATTAAGAAGTTAATTATGGTGGGGTGCACACATTTTTGTAAAGGGTCCATATATTTTAAATAAACTAAAACAGAAAAGAAAAAAATAAGATAAGCAAAATAAAACAAAAATGGGTGAGGGGGAGAAACCCCCCACTAGCCCAACTGGGCCAAGCCCACCTGGCCCAGCCAGCCAGCCCCCCTGGCCCGGCCCAACCCCCACTCCCTTATCCACCTCCACCCCACGGTGGAAACCCTAGCCACCATTCGCCCCCATCCCTCCTCCTCCTCCCAAGCCGATCTGGATCGGCTCTGCCCGATCCGTCGCCTTCCCCGGCCGGCGACCCGCCCCACCTCACCTCCTCCCTCCACCCCGACCAACCAGAGGGCGCCAAGCCCCCCTCGTCGCCTCGGGGCCGCCCCGGCAGCCACCTCGCCCGCCACGCCGGAGCACACGGCCTCCTCCCGCCTCCTCCTCACCGGTCGACCCGACCCCCCAAGCAGCTTTCCAGAGACCTGCGCCCCGTGAGCTTCCCCCCGTGGATCCCTCTCCCTCGTCCCCATCCAGGCGCCACACGCGCCTCCCGTCGCCCGGCTCGGCCACAGACCGCCCTCCTCTCCCTTTCCCCCGCCACGGAGCACGGAACGTGCTCCCGCCTCCTCTACCTCCTCCTCGCCCGAGCCTCAGCCCGGCGAGCCGCCAGACTAACGCCCCTGCCGAGGAACTCGTCGCGGCGCCCCCGGTGACCAAATGGTCACGGGCTGAGCCTGTGGTGCTCGGTGCGCCACATAAGCACACCCGACCGCCGTGGCAGCTCCGTCGGGCCCGAACCCTACTGCCGCCTCCGCTGCTGCGCCCGCGCCGTTCGGCCGAGTCGGCCGTCCCTTACCACCGATGGACGCGCGTCCTCCCGCTTCGAACGCCTTGCGCCCTTTTGGCCACGAATGACGAAGTCGGCGCCCCCCCCTCCACGGGCGCCACCGGGTTCCCTAACGCCCGCCGCCGACGTGGCCGACCGGGCCACGCACAGCCTTGTTGGTGGGCCAGGGCCCCGCCGCCTGTTGACTCGGTCGGTTGGTGGCAAATCCACCCACCTTATGACATGGGGGCCCCACCCCCCACAGAACGTTTTTAAAATAAAAGAAAAGAAAAGGTAATTTAAATAAATATAATTAATAAAAATAATAATGAATAAAATTAATTAATTAATTAATTAATTAATTAAGTAAATAATTAATTTAATTAATCCTGATTAATTAAACCTAATGACTAATTAACCTAATTAACTACTGTTAATTAAACTTAACTAAGATAATTAGTTAACAGTGTATGACGAACGGGACCCACATGTCGGGGTTGACCTAGTCAACCCTGTTGACTCTTGACGTCGGCATGACATCATCTTGACGTCATAATTCCATTTTTCAATTAATTAATTAATTAATTAAATTCCGAAATTAATAAAATCTTTAGAAAATCATATCTTTTAATCCGTAACTTCGGTTAAAATATTTTCAACATGAAAGTTGCTCGAGCGGCGAGGCGAATCCGGATCGTAGTCCGTTCGTCGCCACACCCCCTAACCTATCGAACCTGCAACTTTCCCCTCGCTCCTCTGCTCAAAATTCAAACGCCGGAATACTTTCCGGATGTTTCCCCTTAACCAAGACCACCTCATACCACGTTAGAACACGCCTAGCATCGCTTCTTGACATGTCATGCATCGATATGCATCTGTTTACTTGGTATTCATTGTTTCTTCCCCTCTTCTCTCCGGTAGACTACTGAGACCGACGCTGCTGCTGGCGGTTCGACTACGGTGTTGACGACCCTCTCACTTGCGAGCAACCAGGCAAGCCCCCCCTTGATCACGGATATCGCCTACTCTTCTCTATCTGCTTGCATTAGAGTAGTGTAGCATATTCTTGCTTTCAGATACTCCTATCTTCTGCATAGCTTTGTCCTTGTTACTACATTGTTACCTTACCGCAATCCTATATGCTTAGTATAGGATGCTAGTACTTTCATCTGTGGCCCTACATTCTTGTCCGTCTGCCGTGCTATACTATCGGGCCGTGATCACTCGGGAGGTGATCACGGGTATATACTATATACTTATACATGATACATGTGGAGACTAAAGTCGGGTCGGCTGATGGAGCACCCGCGAGTGGATCTTTGAGGCGGAGCGACAGGGCAGGTTGAGACCGCCTAGGAGAAGGTGGGCCTGGCCCTGTTTGGCGTTCGCGGTTACTTAACACGCTTAACGAGGTCTTGGTATTTGATCTGAGTTGGCTACGAGCTTATACGCACTAACCATCTACGCGGGAGTAGTTACGGGTATCCCGGCATCGTGGTATCAGCCGAAGCACTTCAGACGTCAGCGACGGAGTGGCGCGCGCCGGATTGGACTGGAACGCCACTAGGCTAGGTCTGCTTCCGGCCACCCTCGCAACGTGCAGGTGTGCTCAGGGCGATGGGCCCAGACCCCTGCGCGCTTAGGTTTAGACCGGCGTGTTGGCCTCTCTGTTGTGCCTAGGTGGGGCAGCGACGTGTTGATCTTCCGCGGCCGGGCATGACCCAGGAAAGTGTGTCCGGCCAAATGGGATCAAGTGTGCTGGGTAAGATGGTGCACCCCTGCAGGGAAGTTAATCTATTCGAATAGCTGTGATCTTCGGTAACAGGATGACTTGGAGTTGTACCTTGAGCTTATGACAACTAGAACCGGATACTTGATAAAACACACCCTTCCAAGTGCGGATACACCGGTGTTCGCTCTCTCTCGGGGATATGAGGAGGGATCGCGGGTAGGATTATTGCTATGTGATGTTACTTGGAGGACTTGGATCGTCCTCTCCTACCTGTTGCAAGACAGGTGACCAAAAGTTAGTCTTCGTTAAGACTAGCTATCCCCTCTTATTACGGCATTCTGCGATTCAGGTCCATGATATGGCCCTTTACACATATATCCATGCATATGTAGTGTAGCTCCTTGCTTGCGAGTACTTTGGATGAGTACTCACGGTTGCCTTGTTCCCCTTTTCCCCTACCTCTACTCGATTGCTGCAACTGCAGACTATGGAGCCCAGGAGCGACGCCACCGCCGATGGCGACTACTACTCGGAGGTGCCTACTACTACGTGCAGCCCGGCGGCGACCGGGGAGTAGCTAGGAGGATCCTGGCGGAGGCTGTTCCTCTTCGATCTGTATCCCATTGGTGCTAGCCTTCTTAAGGCAAACTTGTTTAACTTATGTCGTACTCAGATATTGTTGCTTCCGCTGACTTCGTCTATGATCGAGCACTTGTATTCAAGCCCTCGAGGCCCTGGCTTGTATTATGATGCTTGTATGACTTATTTTATTTGTAGAGTTGTGTTGTGATATCTTCCGTGAGTCCTTGATCTTGATCATACACATTTGCGTGCATGATTAGTGTCTGATTGAATCAAGGGCGTCAAAGTTGGTATCGAGCCATTGCTGTAGAATCCCCTTCCACACTCCTTGGCGAAGTCGAGTCTAGACATTGCAAAACTTTTACTAACTTGGCTGTGTGCCTTACGGGCCCACGCCGCCATCGGGTGGTACTAGGATCTTTTACTCCTCGACCCTTACTGCGGGACTCGAACTCTCTTCTACTCGGGTTAAGCGATTTTACTAACTAACACTAGGATCCCGTGACCACATTCACCCCAAAGTTGGATAAAGCCATAGTTGTTTCTTGGAATTGTAATTTTGAACAATTTCCACCTTTGTCATTTGACTCCGTTGAAGCGTCTTTGTTTTCGAGATGGAACCCACGAGGCAGGTCGTGCGCCACACGACGGCCATTGGTGCCTCGGGATCACTGCGGTGCTAGCAGAGATGATGACCTATCCGGGTTATCGCCGGCACCTGAGTACACCGTTTTGAGGAGTACCAGACTATAACCAGGAGCGATGCAGCGCCATCGTCCACCTCTACTCTCGGAGTATGACTCCACTACTGTGCTGCACACGCACATGGTGTTGGAGTGACTATCGATATGGCAGTCCACGATGCTGCTTATGCTGCTCTGACACGTCTTCGTGCAGAGTATCGAGAGTTGGACACCTCCCCCTTCAGGCACATTGCTATCGCGTCTGATGTTGGTGAGGAGGGTTACTACACTGCTGCCTACTCCACTATCACCAGAGAGCCCTTCTACCATCAGAACTTTGTTCTGCATGCTGATGGGCTGGATCGAGCTAACCGAGCTCTTCGCCACGAGTTGTACATCACCCGTCAGCACCTTTACCGTGCTCTGACGCTGATGCACCCTTTGTCAGATCCAGAGCTGCCGCGTTCTCGCGATCTACCCAGCCAGGCTGTGATGCCCTGGGGTGTCGGTTGGCGGGCGTGGGAGGCTACTCTCCGCGCTTGGCCCTCTTCGCCACACGGGCGTCGGATTCAGCACCGAGTATCCATGGCCCCAGTCAGCGGCGTGGAGGACTATCCGCTGCCGCACTACCACTTTCGAGGCTACACTACCTCCGCGATACCACGTGGGGCTGATGTAGACTTGCTTGTTAGTGTTAGATGCATTCGTCGCGAGCTGCGTGCGCCTATGATGTCTTAGTCTATGTCTTGAACTCTATGTATCGAACTCTATGCATGATCCCTTTGTAAGATATGCCGACTACTATGTAGTTCCTATCGTCTTTGCTTTCATTATGCATGTTTCATCATGAATGATTCCTGTCCTTTGCTTAATTTCTCAAATGCTGAACTACCCTGTTATATAATAGCAGGATGGTTAGACCAGCTGGTGCGTGGTCGTGGTGGCAACTTCCCACCACCGCTTTGAGTACATGGCTGGTATGATCCAACAGCTCGAGATGAATCGCCAGTTCATGGAGAACATGATGGCTCAGTTTCCTCGCCCCAATATGAATCAGCACCCAAACGCAACAACTCTGCGGATTTCATACGCTGAACCCCGGCGTGTACCACAGCTCAACCCAGCCATTGGATGTCGATGGTAGCTCCGTGACATCACCTATGAGATGGAGTCTGCTGATGTAGCCCCGCCACTATGTCACTTTTGCTTCCTTCTTCTGAAGGGACCCGCAGCTCAATGGTGGGACAGCCACAGCGTACTCTGCCGATTGGAACACTCATCACTGGCAGACTTCCAAGCTGCTTTCCGTGCCGTTTCATCCCTCAAGGGTCATGGACGGAAGAAGCGTGAGTTCATAACCTCACCCAAGGCAACAAGACTGTTGAAGCTTATCGGCGAGAGTTCCGGACTTGTCTCGCTATCTTTGAAGAGGACATTGCAACCGATGCACGCAGACGGAGAAGTTCCGTGGCGGCCTTCAAGTCGACATCAAGCTCGCACTCCTAGTGCACGACTTTGCTGATTTCGCCACCTTGGTGAACAAAGCTATCAATGTCGAAACTGGTGCGCAGGAATACCAGAGCTCTAACAGCGCAACCGTGACACGGGCTCATCTTGAGCCCGTCCTCGCAGGCGCAAGATATGGATTCCCAACGGTATGTACCAAATTAATGCACTGCTCCAAGGCAGAACTATGCTGCACCTTGTCCGCTCGCTTCAACTAAGCAGCCAAAGCTTCCAGCCCCACAACCCCAAGCTCTGTTCCCACCCCAATAATGGTTTGTGCTTGGTGCGGACAACGAGGCACCGTGCTAGAGAATGCAACGAACCGAATCAATCGCCCTTCCAAAGAAATGGCCGTGGAAACACCCAGCCCCGCAACAACACTGCCAAGCCTTATGGTCAAGCTCAGGCCAACCACGTTGATCTAAACGAAGCTCAAGACCAACCTGCTACTATGATGGGTACACTTCTCGTAAATTCAGTACCAGCATGCGTTTTATTTGATACAGGGGCATCACATTCATTCATGTCTGAAGATTTTGCATTCATGCATGGCATTAAAAGTGAAGACATGAATGCTTCACTATTAGTACACACCCCTGCGGGCCAATGTCGAACCTCCATGATTTGCAACGACGTCCCCGTTGAAATCGAAGGACTGGAATTCCTTGTCTCTCCCATCGTGCTGAATTCTTGTAGCATTGACCTCATTCTGGGAATGAATTGGTTAAAGGCGCATACTGCTTCCATAATTTGCGCCATGAAGACCGTCCATCTGCTACACCCTTCAGATGAAATAGTCACTTACCAAGCTCATCTGGTGCAAAATGCCGATGCAAGGCTCTATGCATTGAATGCATTGAACGCCGCACCACTCGAGGGTATTGAAAACATTCCTATCGTTTGCGATTTCCAAGACATTTTTCCTGAAGAACTTCCAGGGATTCCCCCTGCTAGAGCTGTCGAATTCGTCATCGACTTGAAACCAGGCACCACTCCTATAGCCAAGCGACCCTACAAGATGCCGCCGCATGAACTCCTTGAGCTCAAGGAGGAAATCGACAAATCTCTTCAAAGTGGTTTCATTCGCCCAAGTTGCTCACCTTGGGAGCACCTTCTCTCTTTGTCAAGAAGAAGGATGGGACAAACCGATTGGTCCAAGACTACCGTCCAATAAATCAAGCTACCATTCAGAATAAGTATCCTCTTCCTCGGATCAATGATCTTTATGATCAACTGGCTGGTTCGTCAGTGTTCTCGAAACTCGACTTGAGGTTGGGTTACCACCAGATCCGTGTTCGTGAGGAGGATATCCCCAAGACCGCATTCGTGACTCGTTATGGTTCATACGAGTACACCGTCATGTCTTTCGGCTTAACCAATGCTCCAGCTACCTTCTCTCGATTGATGAACTATATATTCATGGATTACCTCGACAAGTTCGTCATGGTTTATCTGGATGATATCCTGATATTCTCCAAGAATGAAGAAGAACATGCTGAACATCTTCGTCTTGTGCTGGAAAAGCTACGAGAACATCAACTCTATGCCAAGTTCTCCAAATGTGAATTCTGGCTTCCCGAAGTAACCTATCTTGGACATGTCATCTCTAAGGATGGTATTGCCGTCAACCCTGAAAGAGTTCAGGCTATTCTCGATTGGACTCCTCCGAAGAACGTTAAGAAAGTCAGAAGTTTTCTCGGCCTCGCCAGCTATTGCCGTCGATTCGTCGAGAACTTCTTCAATATTGACGAGCCTCGACTAACTTTGTTGCATAAGGCGTCAAATTCCAATGGATGAGATAAATGTCGGGGAAAGTTTCCGGGCACTCAAGGACAAGTTGACTTACGCCCGATGCTAGCTCCTCCGATACTAAGAAGGACTTCATTATTTATCGCGACGCTTCCGTCAAGGATTAGGCGGTGTCCTAATGCAAGAGCGCAAAGTGGTTGCTTATGCCTCTCGACAATTGCGCCCTCACGAAGAGAACTACCCAGTTCACGACCTCGAGCTTCTTGCTGTCATTCATGCCTTTGAAGCGATGGCGACATTACCTTCTCGTGTCGTTGAGATATCTTCACCGACCACCAAAGTCTGAAGTATCTGTTTACTCAGCCAGACCTGAACCTCCGTCAACAGAGATGGATGGAGCTGTTGCAGACTTTGATTTGGGTATTTCTTATCGCGCCAGCAAGGCTAATGTAATGGCTGATGCCTTGAGCCGCAAGTCTTCTGCAACCACCTTGAGTTCACAAAGTTCAGCCCCACTTGTTGAAGAATTTAGAAAGCTGAACCTCCATATTGTTCCTCCGGTGCACTCGCTCCCCTCCTCCGGAGTTCCGCAAGATGAATCTCCGTGTTGTTTCCTGTGGTTCCCTCTATACCTGGCTGTTGAACCCGATCTCGTGGGCACCATAAAGACAATGCAGGATTTGACTCAAGTCTACAAGATTAAGCAAGACCTCAAAGAAGGAAATCCCTCATTCTTCACTATTCTTGATGATGGCGCCTTGTACTTCAAAGGCCGCCTAGTGGTGCCGTGTAAGAAGGAAAATCTGAATATGACTCGAAGGTTATGAAAGAAGCTCATGATACGCCTCTATGTATCCATCCCGGTAGTACAAAGATGTATCAAGACATTAAATCGAGATTACAGTAGTCTAATATGAAGCGAGACATTGCTCGCTATGTTCTTTGAGTGTGACGTTTGCCGCCGTATCAAAGCGAGCATCAAAGGCCTCTTTGGAACTCTGCAACCTATCTCTATTCCGGAATGGAAATGGGACCATGTTGAAATGGACTTCGCCCTTTGGATTTCCCAAATCGCAGAAAGGTAATGATGCTATTCTTGTCGTCATTGACCGGCTTCCTAAAGTTGCTCATTTTACGGCGGTCAAAGAGGCGATCACCGCTAGTCACTTGCAACTCTCTATATGTCGAGAATTGTTTCACTTCACGGTATACCACTGGTTATCGATTCGGACCGTGGCAGCTTATTCACTTCAAGATTACGGGCAAGTTTTCAAGAAGCTATGGGGACTCATTTATCTTTCAAGATCTGCGTTCCATCCATGATCACAAGGGCAAGTTGAGCGTGTCAACCAAATTCTTGAAGACATGCTTGAGCTTGTGTCGTTTCCTTGGCAAGAAATGGGAGAATCTCTCCCGTATGCTGAGTTCTCTTATAATAATAGCTATCAAGCTAGTCGAAGATGGCCCCCTTGAAGTGTTATATGGACGGAAGTGTCGAACCCCTACGAACTGGTCGAAACGGGGAACGTCCACTCTTGGTCCGGTATTATCAACATGCCAAGAACAAGTCCGCATTATTCGCGAGAATCTCAAGACTGCTCGATCACGCTCAAAGAGTTATTATGACCGCCATCACAAAGACATGGTCTATCAACTTTGGCGAAAAGGCCTATCTTCGCGTTACACCAATGAAGGGTGCTCACCGCCGGGATCAAGGGCAAGCTAGCTCCTCGCTATATTGGCCCATTCACTATTCCGAAAGCGTGGAAAAGTGGCATATCAATCTGGAGCTTCCGTCGAACCTTTCTCGGTTCACGATGTGTTCCACGTGTCACAACTCCGACGCTGCTTCAAGGACCCTATCCGAGCGAAGGACCATGAAGTGCTCGAATTGCAACAGGACCTCTCCTATAAAGAGCATCCGGTCCGCATTCTCGACCAAGCTGAGCGCTGATCACGTCGGAAGCGATCAAGTTCCTCAAAGTCCGATGGTCAAATCACTCAAGACGGCCACACAGGAGCGAGGATCGCCTCTTGAGATGAATACCCGCACTATTTCCTTCTACCTCCTAAATCTCGGGACGAGATTTCTTGTAGTGGAGGAGATTTGTAACACCCGGATAATTAAGCTACAGTAACCCCTGCTAATGATGCCACGACACCTCGGTTACTGTGACTAAACTCACGTTGATTCGAACCCGGTTCAAATTCAAATTGAAAACATAGGCAACCAATAAAAGTTTTCAAAAATTAAAACTAAAATGTTCGGGGGTTGTCAAATATTACAAAGTTAATTATGGTGGGGTGCACACATTTTTGTAAAGGGTCTAAATATTTTAAATAAACTAAAACAGAAAAGAAAAAAAATAAGATAAGCAAAATAAAACAAAAATGGGTGAGGGGGACAAACCCCCCATCGGCCCAAACCGGGCCAAGCCCACTGCCCACCGGCCAGCCCCCTGGCCCGCCCAACCCCACTCCTTATCCACCTCCCCCGTCGGTGGAAACCCTAGCCACCCATTCGCCCCCCCTCGTCGCCTCGGGGCCGCCCCGACAGCCACCTCGCCCACCTTGGGAGCACACACCGCCGCCCCGCCTCCTCCTCACCGGTCGCCCCCGACCGCCCCGAGCAGCTTTCCGAGACCTGCGCCCCTCGTGAGCTCCCCCCTCCCCGTGGATCCCCTCTCTCCCCTCGTCCCCATCCAGGCGCCACACCGCCTCCCCGTGTCGCCTGCCCGCCACAGACCTCCCTCCCTCCCCCCCGCCACGGAGCACGGGAACGTGCTCCCCGGCCTCCCTCTCCCTCCTCCTCGCCCGAGCCTCGGCCCCGGCGAGCCGCCGCACCCGAACGCCCCCGCGTCGAGGAACTCGTCGCCGGCGCCCCCCCCCCCGGTGACCAAATGGTCACGGGGCCGAGCCCGTGGTGCTCGGCGCGCCATAAGCACACCCGGCCCCAGTGGCGCTCTCCGTCGGGCCGAACCCTACCCGCCTCCTCCGCCGCTGCCCGCTGCCCGCCGAGTCCGCCGTCCCTTGCCACCGGCGGATGGGCGCTGCCCTCCCCGCTTCGAACGCACTTGCGCGCGCCTTTTTGGCCACCAATGACGAAGTCCGCGCCCCCTCCGCCATGGACGCCCACTGGGTCCCCAACGCCGGCCGCCAAGTGGCCGACCGGGCCACGCTTGAGCCTTGATGGTGGGCCAGGCCCCCCGCCACTGTTGACTCGGTCATTTGGTGACCGATCCACCCACGCCTATGACATGGGGGCCCCACCCCCCCACAGAACGTTTTTAAAATAAAAGAAAAGAAAAGGTAATTTAAATAAATATAATTAATAAAAATAATAATGAATAAAATTAATTAATTAAGTAAATAATTAATTTAATTAATCCTGATTAATTAAACCTAATGACTAATTAACCTAATTAACTACTGTTAATTAAACTTAACCAAGATAATTAGTTAACAGTGTATGACGAACGGGACCCACATGTCAGGGTTGACCTAGTCAACCCTGTTGACTGCTGACGTTAGCATGACATCATGCTGACGTCATAATTCCATTTTTCGAATTAATTAATTAATTAATTAAATTCCAGAAATTAATAAAATCTTTAGAAAATCATATCTTTTAATCCGTAACTCGGATTAAAATATTTTCAACATGAAAGTTGCTCAGAACGACGAGACGAATCCGGATCCGCAGTCCGTTCGTCGGCCACACCCCCCTAACCTATTGAACCTGTAACTTTCCCCCTCCGGCTCCTCTGCTCAAAACTTCAAACGCCGGAATACTTTCCGGATGTTTCCCCATAACGATACCACCTCATACCACGTTAGGGCACGCCTAGCATCGCTTCTTGACATGTCATGCATCGATATGCATCTGTTTACTTGGTATTCATTGTTTCTTCCCCTCTTCTCTCCGATGACTACGAGACCGACCGCTGCTGCTGGCGGTTCGACTACGGTGTTGAGGACCCTCTCACTTGCCGGAGAAACCAGCAAGCCCCCCCCTCCTTGATCACCAGATTTACCTACTCTTCTCTATCTTGCTTGCATTAGAGTAGTGTAGCATGTTCTTGCTTTCGATACTCCTATCTTGCTGCATAGCCTATCCTTGTTATACATTGTTACCTTACCGCAATCCTATATGCTTAGTATAGGATGCTAGTACTTTCATCTGTGGCCCTACATTCTTGTCCGTCTCACTGTGCTATACTATCGGGCCGTGATCACTCGGGAGGTGATCACGGTATATACTATATACTTATACATGATACATGTGGAGACTAAAGTCGGGTCGGTGATGGAGCACCCATGAGTGGATCTTTGAGGCGAACAACAGGCAGGTTGAGACCGCCTAGGAGAGAGGTGGGCCGGCCCTGTTCGGCGTTCATGTTACTTAACACGCTTAACGAGGTCTTGGTATTTGATCTGAGTTGGCTACGAGCTTATACACACTAACCATCTCGCGGGAGTAGTTATGGGTATCTCGGCGTCGTGGTATCACCAAGCACTTGAGACGTCGGACGACGGCGGCGCTACCGGATTGGACTGGAACACCACTAGGCTAGGTCTGCTTCCGGCCCGCCCTACAACGCGTGGTGTGTGCTCAGGCGATGGGCCCAGCCCTGGCTTAGGTTTAGACCGGCGTGTTGGCCTCTCTGTTGTGCCTAGGTGGGGCTGCGGCGTGTTGATCTTCCGCGCCGAGCATGACCCAGAAAGTGTGTCCGCCAAATGGGATCAAGTGTCTTTGGGTAAGATGGTGCACCCTGCAGGAAGTTAATCTATTGAATAGCCGTGATCTTGATAAGAGGACGACTTGGAGTTGTACCTTGAGCTTATGACAACTAGAACCGGATACTTGATAAAACACACCCTTCCAAGTGCGGATACAACGGTGTTCGCTCTCTCTCGGGGATATGAGGAGGGATCGCGGGTAGGATTATTGCTATGTGATGTTACTTGGAGGACTTCAGATCGTCCTCTCCTACCTTTGCAAGACGGTGACCCGAAGCGTAGTCTTCGTTAAGACTAGCTATCCCCTCTTATTACGGCATTCTGCAGTTCACCCACCGATATGGCCCTTTACACATATATCCAAGCATATGTAGCGTAGCTCCTTGCTTGCAGTACTTTGGATGAGTACTCACGGTTGCCTTGTTCCCCTTTTCCCCTACCTCTACTCGATTGCTGCAACCAGACTATGCAGCCCAGAGCGACGCCACCGCCGATGGCGACTACTACTGCGGAGGTGCCTACTACTACGTGCAGCCCGCGGCGACCGGGAGTAGCTAGGAGGATCGAGCGGGAGGCATGTTCCTCTTCGATCTGTATCCCGATTGGTGCTAGCCTTCTTAAGGCAAACTTGTTTAACTTATGTCTCGTACTCGAGATATTGTTGCTTCCGCTGACTTCGTCTATGATCGAGCACTTGTATTCGAGCCCTCGAGGCCCTGGCTTGTATTATGATGCTTGTATGACTTATTTTATTTGTAGAGTTGTGTTGTGATATCTTCCGTGAGTCCTTGATCTTGATCGTACACATTTGCGTGCATGATTAGTGTACGATTGAATCGAGGGCGTCACATTATTTTACTTTGCATCTTTATACCAAAAATATTATCTATCATCTCTATCAGATCTCACTCTCGTAAGTGACCATGAAGGGATTGACAACCCCTGTTCGCGTTGGTTGCGAGGAGTTATTTGTTTTGTGTAGGTACGAGGGACTTGCGCGTGGCCTCCTAGTGGATTGATACCTTGGTTCTCAAAAACTGAGGGAAATACTTACGCTACTCTGCTGCATCATCCTCTCCTCTTCGGGGAAAACCAACGCAAGCTCAAGACGTAGCAAGAAGGATTTCTGGCGCTGTTGCCGGGGAGTCTACGCAAAAGTCAACATACCAAGTACCCATCAAAATCCCTTATCTCTCGCATTACATTATTTGCCATTTGCCTCTCGTTTTCCTCTCCCCCACTTCACCCTTGCCGTTTTATTCGCCCTCTCTTTCCCAATCTCCTCCTCTCTTTTCCGCTTGCCTTTTTCTGTTTGCTCGTGTGTTGGATTGCTTGCTTGTCACTATGGCTCAAGATAATATCAAATTGTGTGACTTTACCAATACCAAAAATAATAATTTCCTTAGCACTCCGATTGCTCCTCTTGCCAATACTGAATCGTGTGAAATCAATGCTGCTTTATTGAATCTTGTTATGAAAGATCAATTCGCCGGCCTTCCTAGTGAAGATGCCGCTACTCATTTAAATAGCTTCGTGGATTTGTGTGATATGCAAAAGAAGAAAGATGTTAACAATGATGTTGTTAAATTGAAGTTATTTCCTTTTTTTCTTAGAGATCGTGCTAAAGCTTGGTTTTCGTCTTTGTCTAAAAATAGTATTGATTCTTGGAACAAGTGCAAAGATGCTTTTATCTCTAAGTATTTTCCTCCCGCTAAGATCATCTCTCTTAGGAACGATATTATGAATTTTAAGCAACTTGATCATGAACATGTTGCACAAGCTTGGGAGAGAATGAAATTAATGATACGTAATTGCCCTACTCATGGTTTAAATTTGTGGATGATTATACAAAAAATTATGCGGATTGAATTTTGCTTCTAGAAATCTTTTAGATTCGGCGCGGGAGGCACTTTTATGGAAATCACTTTAGGAGATGCTACTAAACTCCTAGATAATATTATGGTTAATTATTCTCAATGGCACACTTTGAAAGATCTACTAATAAAAAGTGCATGCGATAGAAGAAATTAATGTTTTGAGTGGAAAGATGGATGGACTTATGAAATTATTTGCTACTAAGAGTGTTTCTTCTGATCCTAATGATATGCCTTTGTCTACTTTGATTGATAATAATAATGAATCTATGGATGTGAATTTTGTTGGTAGGAATAATTTTGGTAACAACGCATATAGAGGGAATTTTAATCCTAGGCCCTATCCTTGTAATCCTTCCAATAATTATGGAAATTCCTACACCAACTCTTATGGAAATTTTAATAAGATGCCCTCTGAATTTGAGAATAGTGTTAAAGAGTTTATGAATTCACAAAAGAATTTTAATGCTTTGCTTGAAGAGAAATTACTTAAAGTTGATGAATTGGCTAGGAACATTGATAGAATTTCTCTTGATGTTGATTCTTTAAAGCTTAGATCTATTCCTCCTAAGCATGATATCAATGAGTCTCTCAAAGCCATGAGAACTTCCATTGATGAGTGCAAGGAAAGAACCGCTAGGATGCGTGCTATTAAAGATGCCTTTATTAAAGCGTGTTCTTCCAATTCCCATGAAAATCAAGATGAAGATCTAAAAGTTATTGATGTGTCTCCCATTAAATCCTTGTTTTGCAATATGACTCTTGATAATGATGAGATTGAATATGAGTCACCTTTACCTAGAAGGCGCTCTAAGAATTCTGAGCTTTTAGAGTATGATGCTAAAATTGATGAAAGTGGGATTCAAGAAAGTAAACTCTTAGATGTTGCTAAACCCACTATTTTGGATTTCAAGGAATTTAATTATGAAAGTTTCTCTTTAATTGATTGTATTTCCTTGTTACAATCCGTGCTAAATTCTCCGCATGCTTATAGTCAAAATAAAGCGTTTATTAAACATATCGTTGATGCCTTGATGCAATCTTATGAGGAAAAACTTGAGTTGGAAGTCTCCATCCCTAGAAAAATTTATGATGAGTGGGAACCAACTATTAAAATTAAGATTAAGGATCATGAATTTTATGCTTTATGTGATTTGGGTGCTATTGTCTCCACTATTCCCAAAACTTTGTGTGATTTGCTAGATTTCCGTAATTTTGATGAATGCTCTCTAAACTTGCACCTTGCGAATTCCACTATTAAGAAACCTATGGGAAGAATTAATGATGTTCTTATTGTTGCAAATAGGAATTATGTGCCCGTAGACTTTATCGCTCTTGATATAGATTGCAATCCTTCATGTCCTATTATTCTTGGTAGACCTTTCCTTAGAACGATTGGTGCAATTATTGATGTGAAGGAAGGGAATATTAGATTCCAATTCCTATTAAAGAAAGGCATGGAACACTTGCCTAGGAAGAAGATAAAATTACCATATGAATCTATTATGAGAGCCACCTATGGATTGCCCACCAAAGATGGCAATACGTAGATCTATCCTTGCTTTTATGCCTAGCTAGGGGCATTAAACGATAGCGCTTGTTGGGAGGCAGCCCAATTTTATTTTTAGTTTTTTGTTTTTGTTTCTGTTTAGGAATAAATAATCCATCTACCTTCTGTTTAGATGTGGTTTTATGTTTTAATTAGTGTTTGTGCCAAGTTAAACCTATAGGATCTTCTTGGATAATAGTTATTTGATCTTGCTGTAATTTACAGAAACTTTCGGTTCACGAAAACAATTGTTAAAAATCAAAAGAACGGGATAAAATAGTGATTCCCATTGCTTCTGATCAATAAACAAATTTCCTAGGTCTTCCTATTTTTTCTGAATTTTTTGAGTTCCAGAAGTTTGCGTTAGTTACAGATTACTACAGACTGTTCTGTTTTTGACAGATTCTGTTTTTCGTGTGTTGTTTGCTTATTTTGATGAATCTATGGCTAGTAAAATAGTTTATGATCCATAGAGAAGTTGGAATACAGTAGGTTTAACACCAATATAAATAAAAAATGAGTTCATTACAGTTCCTTGAAGTGATCTTTTGTTTTCTTTCGCTAACGGAGCTCACCAGATTTCTGTTGAGTTTTGTGTTGTGAAGTTTTCAAGTTTTGAGTGAATTTTTTTGATGGATTATGGAACAAGGAGTGGCAAGAGCCTAATCTTGGGGATGCCCATGGCACCCCCAAGATAATACAAGGACACCAAAAAGTCAAAGCTTGGGGATGCCCGGAAGGCATCCCCTCTCTCGTCCACTTCCATCGGTAACTTTACTTGGAGCTATATTTTTATTCACCACATGATATGTGTTTTACTTGGAGCGTCTTGTATTATTTTCGTATTTGCTTGTTAGTTTACCACAATCATCCTTGCTGTACACACCTTTTGAGAGAGCCATACATGAATTGGAATTTGTTAGAATACTCTATGTGCTTCACTTATATCTTTTGAGCTTGATAGTTTTGCTCTATGTGCTTCACTTATATCTTTTGAGCTTTATAGTTGTGCTCTAATACTTCACTTATATCCTTCAGAGCACAGTGGTGGATTTGTTTTAAATAAACTATTGATCTCTCATGCTTCACTTAGATTATTTTGAGAGTCTTAAATAGCATGGTAATTTGCTTAAAATAATAATATGCTAGGTATATAAAAATAATAAAAACTTTCTTATGAGTGTGTTGAATACTAAGAAAAGTTTGATGCTTGATAATTGTTTTGAGATATGGAGGTGATAATATCAAAGTCGTGCTGGTTGTGTAGTTGTGAATTTGAGAAATGCTTGTGTTGAAGTTTGCAAGTCCCGTAGCATGCATGTATGGTAAACGTTATGTAACAAATTTGAAACATGAGGTGTTATTTGATTGTCCTCCTTGTGAATGGCGGTCGGGGACGAGCGATGGTCTTTTCCTACCAATCTATCCCCTTAGGAGCATGCGCGTAGTGCTTTGGTTTTTGATGGCTTGTAGATTTTTGCAATAAGTATGTGAGTTCTTTATGACTAATGTTGAGTCCATGGATTATACGCACTCTCACCCTTCCATCATTGCTAGCCTCTTGATGCCGTGCATTGCCCTTTCTCACATTGAGAGTTGGTGCAAACTTCACGGTGCATCCAAACCCCGTGATATGATACGCTCTTTCACACATAAACCTCCTTATATCTTGCTCAAAACAGCCACCATACCTACCTATTATGGCATTTCCATAGCCATTCCGAGATATATTGCCATGCAACTTTCCACCATACCGTTCTTCATGACACATTCATCATTGTCATATTGCTTAGCATGATCATGTAGTTGACATGGTATTTGTGGCAAAGCCACCGTTCATAATTCTTTCATACATGTCACTCTTGATTCATTGCATATCCCGGTACACCGTCAGAGGCATTCATATAGAGTCATACTTTGTTCTAGTATCGAGTTGTAATCATTGAGTTGTAAATAAATAGAAGTGTGACGATCATCATTTTCTAGAGCATTGTCCCATGTGAGGGCAAATAAAAAAAAGAGGCCAAAGAGCTCACCAAATAAAAAAAGAGGCCAAAGAGCCCACCAAAAAAATGAGAGAAAAAGAGAGAAGGGACAATGCTACTATCCTTTTCCACACTTGTGCTTCAAAGTAGCACCATGTTCTTCATATAGCGAGTCTCATATATTGTGCTTCAAAGTAGCACCATGTTTTTCATATAGAGAGTTTCATATGTTGTCACTTTCATATACTAGTGGGAATTTTTCATTATAGAAGTTGGATTGTATATTCCTACGATGGGCTTCCTCAAATGCCCTAGGTCTTCGTGAGCAAGCAAGTTGGATGCACACCCACTTAGTTTCTATTGTTAAGCTTTCATACATTTATAGCTCTAGTGCATCCGTTGCATGGCAATCCCTACTCCTTGCATTAACATCAATTGATGGGCATCTCCATAGCCCGTTGATTAGCCTCGTTGATGTGAGACCTTCTCCTTTTTTGCCTCCTCCACATAACCCCCATCATTATATTCTATTCCACCCATAGTGCTATGTCCATGGCTCGCGCTCATATATTGCGTGAAAGTTTATAGGTTTGAGATTACTAAAGTATGAAACAATTGCTTGGCTTGTCATCGGGGTTGTGCATGATGAGAGCATTCTTGTGTGACGAAAATGGAGCATGACTAAACTATATGTTTTTGTAGGGATGAACTTTCTTTGGCCGTGTTATTTTGAGAAGACATAATTGCTTAGTTAGTATGATTGAAGTATTATTATTTTTATGTCAATATGAACTTTTGTCTTGAATCTTTCGGATCTGAATCTTCATACCACAATTAAGAAGAGTTACATTGAAATTATGCCAAGTAGCACTCCGCATAAAAAATTCTCTGTTTGTCATTTACCTACTCGAGGACGAGCAGGAATTAAGCTTGGGGATGCCTGATACGTCTCCAATGTATCTATAATTTTTGATTGCTCCATGTTATATTATCTACTGTTTTGGACTATATTGGGCTTTATTTTCCACTTTTATATTACTTTTGGGACTAACCTATTAACCGGAGGCCCAGCCTGAAATTGCTGTTTTTTGCCTATTTCAGTGTTTGAAGAAATGGAATATCAAACGGAGTCCAAACGGAATGAAATCTTCGGGAACGTGATTTTCTCATCGGATAAGACCCAGGAGACTTGGACCCTCCGTCAAGAAAGCTACGAGGCGGCCACGAGGGTGGAGGGCTCCGCCCCCTAGGGCGCGCCCCCTGCCTCGTGGGCCCCTCGAAGCTCCACTGACGTACTCCTTCCTCCTATATATACCTCACGCACCCCAAGAGATCGAATCACGGGCCAAAACCTAATTCCACCGACGCAACTTTCTGTATCCACGAGATCCCATCTTGGGGCCTGTTTCGGAGCTCCGCCGGAAGGGGATTCCACCACTGAGGGCTTCTAGATCATCACCATAGCCTCTCCCATGAAGTGTGAGTAGTTTACCTCAGACCTTCGGGTCCATAGTTAGTAGCTAGATGGCTTCTTCTCTCTTTTTGGATCTCAATACAATGTTCTCCCCCTCTCTCGTGGAGATCTACTCGATGTAATCTTCTTTTTGCGGTGTGTTTGTGGGTTTATGATCAAGATTATGTATGAGCAATATTTGAATCTTTTCTGAATTCTTTTATGTATGATTGAGTTATCTTTGCAACTCTTTTCGAATTATCCGTTTGGTTTGGCCAACTAGATTGGTAGTTCTTGCAATGGGAGAGGTGTTTAGCTTTGGGTTCAATCTTGCGGTGTCCTTACCCAGTGACATAAAGGGTTGCAAGGCACATATTGTATTGTTGCCATCGAGGATAACAAGATGGGGTATTTATCATATCGCATGAATTTATTCCTCTACATCATGTCATCTTTCTTAAGGCGTTACTCTGTTTTCATTAACTTAATACTCTAGATGCATGCTGGATAGCGGTCGATGAGTGGAGTAATAGTAGTAGATGCAGGCAGGAGTCGTTCTACTTGTTTCGGACGTGATGCCTATATACATGATCATACCTAGATACTCTCATAACTATGCTCAATTCTGTCAATTCCTCAACAGTAATTCGTTCACCCGCCGTAAAATACTTATGCTCTTGAGAGAAGCCACTAGTGAAATCTATGGCCCCTGGGTCTATTTTCATCATATTAATCTTCCTACGCTTTATTATTGCTTTGCTCTTTACTTTGCCTTTTATTTTACTTTACATCTTTATACCAAAAAAATACCAAAAATATTATCTATCATCTCTATCAGATCTCACAATCGTAAGTGACCGTGAAGGGATTGACAACCCCTATTCGCGTTGGTTGCGAGGAGTTATTTGCTTTGTGTAGGTACAAGGGACTTGCGCGTGGCCTCCTACTGGATTGATACCTTGGTTCTCAAAAACTGAGAGAAATACTTATGCTACTCTGCTGCATCATCCTCTCCTCTTCGAGGAAAACCAACGCAAGCTCAAGACGTAGCAGGCAGCAAGGCACGTATTGTATTGTTGCCATCGAGGATAAAAATGGGGTTTTCATCATAATTCTTGAGTTAATTCCTCTACATCATGTCATCTTGCTTAAGGCGTTACTCCGTTCTTTATGAACTTAATACTCTAGATGCATGCTGGATAGCGGTCGACGTGTGGAGTAATAGTAGTAGATGCAGAATCGCTTTGGTCTACTTGACATGGACGTGATGCCTATATTCATGATCATTGCCTTAGATGTTGTTATAACTTTGCCCTTTTCTATCAATTGCTCGGCAGTAATTTGTTAACCCACCGTAATAATTTCTATCTTGAGAGAAGCCTCTAGTGAAACCTATGGCCCCCGGGTCTATTTTCCATTATATAAGTTTCCAATCTACAATTTTAGTTTCCAATTTACTTTCTTTGCAATCTTTTACTTACCGTTCCATAAACCAAAAATACCAAAATATTACTTTACCGTTTATCCATCTCTATCAGATCTCACGTTGCAAATAACCATGAAGGGATTGACAACCCCTTTATCGCGTTGGGTGCAAGTTGGTGTTTGTTTGTTCAGGTATTCGGTGGCTTGAGCGTTGTCTCCTACTGGATTGATACCTTGGTTCTCAAAAGCTGAGGGAAATACTTACTCTACTTTACTGCATCACCCTTTCCTCTTCGAGGGAAAAACCAATGCAAGCTCAAGAGGTAGCAGGAAGAATTTCTGGCGCGTTGCTGGGGAGATCTACGCCAAGCCGAGACATACCAAGTACCCATCATAAACTCTCATCCCACGCATTACATTGTTCGCCATTTGCCTACCGTTTTCCTCTCCCCCACTTCTAAAACAATTTTCAAAAATATTCTCCTTTTCTTCGCCCCTCTTCTGTTCGTTTTCTCCGCTTGCTCGTTTGCTCGTTTGCCGCCACCATGTCTGAAATTGGGGAGGTTATTGCCGAAAAGGATAGTATTAAGGATGGGGGAAACTTTGATGCTTTTGCTAATTATGTTCCACATGAAGAAACTACTATTTTGCATGCTAAGAAATTCCGCATAGGTAGCGGGAATATTATTGGAAAGGGTTATTCAAGATTTCTTTACTTGTGCCGATGCGCTCCCCACTATGGGTGGATATATCCTCCATAAAACTAGTAGCCTTGCGGATGCTATATCTTTGCTTGTTGTTGAACTTGAAATACAATTCGTTCATATGCATCCTTCCATATAAAGGATCTTTTTAGAGTTATCAAATATTGAGCATTCTTCTGTTAAGTGTGACGCTACTATATTTCTAGCTCATGAGTTTAGATTTATTATGAAAGAAGGTAGTGAAATATTTGCGCATTATAAAGTATATGGTGGTCATACTCCCATAGAGGGAATTCTTTTTAATCAATAGGACATAATGCGTTTACGATCCATAGATCATGTTGCTTATAATGAAAATTTAAGAAAGAGAGTCCCTACCGATGTTTTAGTTGATAAGATTTCTGAGCTTAATGATAATTTTGCTATACAAAGCAATGGATTGGGTTTCTCTCTTGTACACAAGCTCATGACCTTTTGCCAAAAGAATGCTTATAACGATGAGTTGGTCATACAATATGAAGGGCCGAAGGAGGAACTAATTCCTCCCGAAATCGATCTTGGGGATCCTTATCCTATTAAATTTAGACCTTTTGATTACTTTTGCTTACCACAAAGAAAAATTGCTCCTAAACGTAGGGAGTATGAGATGAGTTTTCAAGATCTACCTTATCATTATTACGATTACACTTAGATCTATTCATGTTTTATGCCTAGCTAAGGGCGTTAACAATAGCGCTTGTTGGGAGGCAACCCAATTTTTTTTTATGTTTTTGCTTTTTAGTTCCAGTTTTGCATTGAATAATTCATCTAGCCTCTGGTTAGATGTGGTTTTGTGTTTTAATTAGTGTTTGTGCCAAGTAAGACCTTTGGGATAGCTTACAGTGATAGTTGATTTTATCATGCTGAAAAACAGAAACTTTTGCGCTCAGTCCCAGAATTTTTAAAAATCACAGGAGCGTGATAAAATATTGATTCTTTTTGAAGAAGATTAATAAACAAATTGCTCAGGCATCCTAATTGTTTCAGAATTTTTAGAGTTATAGAAGTATTCGAAACATCCAGATTACTACAGACTGTTCTGTTTTTGACAGATTCTGTTTTTCACGAGTTGTTTGCTTATTTTGATGCATCTATGGCTAGTATTGGGGGGTATGAACCATGGAATAGTTGTAATACAGTAGATATTACACTGATACGTCTCCAACGTATCTATAATTTTTGATTGCTCCATGCTACTTTATCTATTGTTTTGGACTATAATGGGCTTTATTTTCCACTTTTATATTATTTTTGGGACTAACCTATTAAGCAGAGGCCCAGCCCAGAATTGCTATTTTTTGCCTTCTTTAGTATTTCAAAGAAACAGAATATCAAACGGAGTCCAAACGGAATGAAACCTTCGGAAACGTGATTTTCTCACCGAACGTGATCTAGGAGACTTGGACCCTACGCCAAGGAACATCGGAGGCGGTCACAAGGGTGGGGGGCGCCCCCCCTAGGGCGCGCCCCCTGCCTCGTGGGCCCCCTGATGCTCCACCGACGTACTCCTTCCTCTTATATATACCTCACGCACCCAAACGATCGAACAGGAGCCAAAACCTAATTCCACCGCCGCAACTTCCTGTATCCACGAGATACCATCTTGGGCCTGTTACGGAGCTCCGAGGGGGCATCCACCACGGAGGGCTTCTACATCAACACCATAGCCTCTCCGATGAAGTGTGAGTAGTTTACTTCAGACCTTCGGGTCCATAGCTAGTAGCTAGATGGTTTCTTCTCTCTTTTTGGATCTCAATACAATGTTCTCCCCCTCTCTCATGGAGATCTATTCGATGTAATCTTCTTTTTGCGGTGTGTTTGTTGAGACCGATGAATTGTGGGTTTATGATCCAGCTTATCTATGAATAATATTTGAATCTTCTCTGAATTCTTTTATGTATGATTGAGTTATCTTTGCAAGTCTCTTCGAATTATCCGTTTGGTTTGGCCATCTAGATTGGTAGTTCTTGCAATGGGAGAAGTGCATGGCTTTGGGTTCAATCTTGCGGTGTCCTTACCCGAGGATGTAAAGGGTTGCAAGACACATATTGTATTGTTGCCATCGAGGATAACAAGATGGGGTATTTATCATATTGCATGAATTTATTCCTCTACATCATGTCATCTTGCTTAAGGCGTTACTCTGTTTTTAACTTAATACTCTAGATGCATGTTGGATAGCGGTCGATGAGTGGAGTAATAGTAGTAGATGCGAGAATCGTTTGATCTACTTGTCTCGGACGTGATGCCTATATACATGATCATACCTAGATATACTCATAACTATGCTCAATTCTGTCAATTGCTCAACAGTAATTTGTTCACCCACCGTAGAATACTTATGCTCTAGAGAGAAGGCACTAGTGAAACCTATGGCCCCCGGGTCTATTCCCATCATATTAATCTCCATCACTTTTATACTTGCTTTGTTTTTACTTTGATTTTTACCTTTCACTCTGCATCTATATACCAAAAATACCAAAAATATTATCTCTATCAAATGTCACTCTCGTAAGTGACCGCGAAGGGATTGACAACCCCTAATCGCGTTGGTTGCGAGTAGCTATCGTTTTGTGCAGGTACGAGGGACTTGTGCGTGGCCTCCTACTGGATTGATACCTTGGTTCTCAAAAACTGACGAAAATACTTACGCTATTGTGCTGCATCATCCTCTCGTCTTCGGGGAAAACCAACGCAAGCTCAAGTCGTAGCATACACCAATTAAAATAAAGAATGAGTTCACAATAGTACCAAAAGTGGTGATTTATTTTCTTATACTAACGGAGCTTATGAGATTTTCTGTTGAGTTTTGTGTTGTGAAGTTTTCAAGTTTTGGGTAAGGATTTGATGGACTATGGAATAAGGAGTAGCAAGAGCCTAAGCTTGGGGATGCCCAAGGCACCCCAAGGTAATATTCAAGGAGGCCAAAGAGCCTAAGCTTGGGGATGCCCCAGGAAGGCATCCCCTCTTTCATCTTCATCTATCGGTAACTTTACTTGAGGCTATATTTTTATTCACCACATGATATGTGTTTTGCTTGGAGCGTCTTGTATGATTTGAGTCTTTGCTTTTTAGTTTTCCACAATCATCCTTGCTGTACACACCTTTTGGGAGAGACACGCATGAATCGTGATTTATTAGAATACTCTATGTGCTTCACTTATATCTTTTGAGCTAGGCAAATTTTCTCTAGTGCTTCACTTATATATTTTTAGAGCACGGCGGTGATTTTAATTTATAGAAATTGATGAAGTCTCGCACTTCACTTATATTATTTTGAGAGTCTCTAAACAGCATGGTAATTTGCTTTGGTTATAAAATTAGTCCTAATATGATAGGCATCCAAGAAGGATACAATAAAAACTTTCATATAAAGTGCATTGAATACTATGAGAAGTTTGATTCCTTATGATTGTTTTGAGACATGAAGATGGTGATATTAGAGTCATGCTAGTAAGTAGTTGTGAATTTGAGAAATACTTGTGTTAAGGTTTGTGAGTCCCGTAGCATGCACGTATGGTGAACCGTTATGTAACGAAGTTGGAGCATGAAATGTTTTTTCATTGTCTTCCTTATGAGTGGCGGTCGGGGACGAGCGATGGTCTTTTCCTACCAATCTATCCCCCTAGGAGCATGCGCATAGTACTTTGTTTTGATGACTAATAGATTTTTGTAATAAGTATGTGAGTTCTTTATGACTAATGTTGAGTCCATGGATTATACACACTCTCACCTCTCCGCCATTGCTAGCCTCTCTTGTGCCATGCAACTTTCGCTGGTACCATAAACCCACCACATATCCTTCCTCAAAACAGCCACCATACCTACCTATTATGGCATTTCCATAGCCATTACGAGATATATTGCCATGCAACTTTTCCACCATTCCGTTTATTATGACATGCATCATCATTGTCATATTGCTTTGCATGATCATGTAGTTGACATCGTATTTTTGGCAAAGCCATCGTTCATCTTTTTTTATACATTTGGCTCTTGATTCATTGCACATCCCGGTACACCGCCCGAGGCATTCACATAGAGTCATATTTTTGTTCTAGTATCGAGTTGTAATTTTTGAGTTGTAAGTAAATAGAAGTGTGATTCATTATTAGAGCACTGTCCCATGTGAGGAAATAAAAAAAGAGAGAAAGGCCAAATAAAAAAAGAGAAGGCCCAAAAAAGAGAGAAAAGAAAAAATGAGAGAAAAAGAGAGAAGGGACAATGCTACTATCCTTTTTGCCACACTTGTGCTTCAAAGTAGCACCATGATCTTCATGATAGAGAGTCTTCTATGATATCATTTTCATATACTAGTGGGAATTTTCATTATAGAACTTGGCTTGTATATTCCAACGATGGGCTTCCTCAAAATGCCCTAGGTCTTCATGAGCAAGCAAGTTGGATGCACACCCACTTAGTTTTATTTTTGAGCTTTCATAAACTTAGAGCTCTAGTGCATCCGTTGCTGTCGGTGTAGTGAAAACCAGGGCTACACTAAACCACCGAGCATGGGCCACGACTGTATGCAATTACACTAAGGAGGATCCGTCTTCGCCGACAAGCGCTACATCGGCAAGCACAACTCAAGCCACCGTCCCGGCAAGGAGCATCCTACCCTGCCGGGGAGGATAGATACAAGGCGAAGAGAAGCAACCAAGCCAGAGGCCAGAAGACGATGATCCTCGGCGAGATCCTTGCCGAGGAAATCCACGAGACCCCCGGAAAGATCCTTGCCGGGGACGACCTCGATGCCACGGCAAGATTCTTGCCGGGGATCCGGCAAGACCCTTGCCGAGGACATCAGCGGGGCCACAGCCAGGCCCGCGTCTGCCAAGACTCCACCTTGGCAACAGAAAAGCTAAGTTATTCAGTGCCTTGGATTATTTTCTTTTTACACTTGAGGTTATCGTCCTCGGAGATCTGGCCTATGTATGGGAAGCCTGCACGCAAAGGGGGCCCCCGCGATTGGCAACGCCTTTGTTCTATTTCGAGTCCGCTCAACAGCTCAAAGCTGCCGCGTCGAGAGCGGCGGGGTAGCCTTCCGCACCTGGCAACGCCCCTGACTCTGACTCGAGTCAAGCTCGACAGTTCGGGCGGCCGCGCTAAGGGCGGTAAGGTGGTCCGCCCGGCAGGCCAATGGGGATCCGTCCCCAAGACGCCACCCTGGGTTTACGCGCCGGCAAGGCCTACCCAGTTACGTAGGATGGACATGCAGAGAAAAATCGAACAGGAAGATAGCATGCACTATTTATTTGAGATTTCTACATAGACCTGTATGCCAAGGAACCTTCTCGGGGCTAGTTGCGCTCCATGTTGCCCCGAGTCCGCTCGGCAACTTGTGCGGTTGCGCTAGAACCAATAAGGTAAACCTTTCCGGGAGGCGACGTTCCCGAATAGCCGCTAAGGGACCGTTCCCTCAAGCGCTGCTGGCTGGACCGTACGCACCAGAAAGCATTCCAGCAGGCATAGGGAATATTTAGTAGAAGTCAAAATTTACAAGTGAGTGAAGTGCAGTTCAGATGGTAATCAACTCGTCATATTTAAACGCAATTATGGCCCGGGGGCTGGCAACACCCTTAGGACCAATCTTCATGGTGTCAAGACCGATGAAGTTCTTCACCATAAGCCTTCTCGGCGACGATCTTGCCGGGAGCCGACGTCAAGAACGATGAAATTCTTCGCCATAAGACTTCCCGACAACGATCTTGCCGTGTGACGGTGTCGAGAACGACGAAGTTCTTCGCCACAAGCCTTCCTGGTGACGAGCTTGCCGGAAGCCGGCATCGAGAACGTCAAAGTTCTCTGCCGAAGATAAAAGCCTTCCTGGCGACGAGCTTGCCGGAAGTCGGCATCGAGAACGTCGAAGTTCTCTGCTGAAGATAAAAGCCTTCCTGGCGACAAGCTTGCCGGAAGCCGGCGTCGAGAACGTCAAAAGTCTCCCGCGAGAAACATAAGACTTCCCGGCAACAGCCTTGCCGGGAGCAAGAAAGGAAACAAAACCACACTTTAGCATCGAGATCTATAGAGTTCTCTCCCAGAAAATTTCCATGGAAGTAGGCTCGGGGGCTGGCAGCTCCTTTGAGTGCAACAACAACCGTGACCCATGCCCAGCTTGGTCCAGTCTCCAGCGTCGAATTTGTGAAGTTCTCCGCTGCAGCCGGGCCCGGGGGCTACTGTCGGTGTAGTGAAAACCAGGGCTACACTAAACCGCCGAGCATGGGCCACGACTGTATGCAATTACACTAAGGAGGATCCGTCTTCGCCGACAAGCGCTACATCGGCAAGCAGAACTCAAGCCACCGTCCCGGCAAGGAGCATCCTACCCTGCCGGGGAGGACAGATACAAGGCAAAGAGAAGCAACCAAGCCAGAGGCCAGAAGACGATGATCCTCGGCGAGATCCTTGCCGAGGAAATCCACGAGACCCCCGGAAAGATCCTTGCCGGGGACGACCACGATGCCACGGCAAGATTCTTGCCGGGGATCCGGCAAGACCCTTGCCGAGGACATCAGCGGGGCCACAGCCAGGCCCGCGTCTGCCAAGACTCCACCACCGTCCCCATGCAGTTGCTAGCTCAACCAGCTGGGCAGGCACCTGCGTGGCGACGTGCGGCCTCCGCGCCGACTCAGCAAGCACCTGCGTGGTGGCATGCAGATCTTCGTGAAGACTCCGCCACCGCGCCAGCCCAGCAGCCAACCAACGTGGTGCTACAACGCCTCGTCAGCTCGGACATGCATCAAGGCCAGGCGAGGCGGCGACAGCTGGGACGAGCTTCCTCACCATCCCCGATAAAGCAAGAGGACACCTAAGCAATGCATTAAACGCATCTTGTCCTGTAATAACTAGCGATAGACTCGCGACACTGTAGCACTTTCCATCTCCTGTGTGCCACTGTGGCAGACCCTTTCGCCTATAAAAGGAGGCCCATGGCACACAGAGAAGGGATTCGGCTCTTTCGAACCTCGCAGCACCTAGAGCTAGTTCGAGAGCTCAAGAACACTAAATACATCCACCAAAGTAGGACTAGGGTTTTACGCGCCTTTGCGGCCCGAACCTGGGTAAAATCCCTTTGTGTTGTCTGCTGGTCCCGCTCTTCTCACGATTCCCGCGCCCCGCAACCACAGAAGGGATTCCAGTGATCTCATAGGTGTCGTTTCCCACCGACAGTTGCATGGCAATCCCTACTCAATCACATTGATATCTATTGATGGGCATCTCCATAGCCCGTTGATACGCCTAGTTGATGTGAGACTATCTCCTTCTTTTTGTATTCTCCACAATGATAACCCACAAGTATAGGGGATCAATTGTAGACTCTTTCGATAAGTAAGAGTGTCAAACACAACGAGGAGCTAAAGGTAGAACAAATATTCCCGCATGTTTTATCGACCACCGATACAACTCTACGCATGCTTGATGTTCGCTTTACCTAGAACAAGTATAAAACTAGAAGTACTTTGTAGGTGTAACGGGATATGTTTGCAAGAATATAAAGAGCACGTAAATAAAAACTAGGGGTTGTTTTAGGTAAAGAAGCAATAAAGTTAGTATAGCGAGTGTGGAGAAGTGGTGGTAGGAGTTGCAAAATTGTCCCTAAGCAATTGACTACTTTACTAGACCGATAGCAAGTTTTATGTGGGAGAGGCCACTGCTAGCATGTCATCCCTGACTTGGAATTCTATGCACTTATGATTGGAACTATTAGCAAGCATCCGCAACTACTAATGTTCATTAAGGTAGAACCCAACCATAGCATTAAGATATATTGGTCCCCCTTCAATCCCTTATGCATCAATTTCTATGCTAGGTTGAAGCTTCTGTCACTCTTGCCCTCCAATACATAGTCCTATCAACATACAACTAACCCTATGGTGTGATCCGCGCGCGTGCTCATATGATGGGCACCAAAGGACAGCAACATAACCACAAGAAATTAAACCAATCATAGCAATTCAGCAATTACCGATAGGACAACGAAAATCTACTCAAACATCATAGGATGGCAACACATCATTGGATAATAATTTGAAGCATAAAGCACCATGTTCAAGTAGAGGGTACAGTGGGTTGCGGGAGAGTGGACCACTGTAGATAGATGGGGAAGGTGATGAAGATGTTGGTGAAGATGACAGAGGTGTTGGTGTAGATTGCGGTGACGATGATGGCCCTGACGGTGTTCCGGCGCCACCGGGAGAGAGGGGGGAGAGCCCCCTTCACTACAAAAAAAATACACTTCCGTGATGATACGTGTTTGTCACAGTAGGTCACGTTTTCTGTCATGCATGTACATCCATGACAAATTTATGACAGAATCAAGATAGTCATACCTCTTTGTCGAGAAGTGTTCCATGACATTACCAAAATTATCATCACGGAAGTGTCCACTTCCATGACGATAAATCGCGCGTCACAGTGCTTTCGTCAAGGGTGACCGACACGTGGCATCCACCGTAACGGAACCCCGTTAAGCTATCGGGTCGGGTTTTGGATCCGATAACCCGTTAACAGCCCCGACCAATGGGGATTTTCCACGTGTAAAATCATCATTGGCTGGAGGAAACACATGTCGGCTCATCATTGGGACAGATGTCATCCACTCAGTGGACATAAGGCGCCTATGATAGGTCGACACGTGGAACGGCCCAACAGTGGCCCATTCCTGTGAAAAGGACGGCCCGTTTGACTTGGTCAAAAGCAGGCGGGCCGGCCCATGGAAAGCCTATTAACGGCCTGTTAGCATATAGCCCATTTATAGCCCGCTAACCCAAGGCCCGTTATGCCGTATGCGAATTAGGCCCAGTAGCGTCATCTGGGCCATCCAATATGATTCCAGCCCATTTTCGCCGGCCCATGTATGGCCCATGACATCTTCGGCCCATATGAGGCCCTTTGTAACTCTTGGCCCATTAGTGGCCTCGTCTTTGGCCGCCCCTAATGAACAAAGTATTACTTTACACCCATTAACGGCTGCGGTGAAACTGGCCCGTAATGAACAAAGTAACACTTTATACCCATTAACAAGCCGTTATTCCGTTGGGCGTTTCAACTCAAGTTAACTTTCGCCTTCGAGGGCCCATTTATTCTTGGGCTCATTTGCATTCGTTACTTACGGCCACATCGTCATTTTCTACTTGTGAGCCAAATTCAGCCTGTCGTTACGATCGGCCCGTTTGTGGTCCGTTAGTCTGTTGGGCCATTTCATAGCATCACCAACACGGCCTATTAACGGCTGTTATGGTCAGCCCATAAAACGTACGATTTCCATTATAGGCCCGTCTACGGCCCATTAAAGGCCCGTACAAGACCTATAAATGAGTCGGCGGCCCATGGATCCTATGAGACGTAGAAGGCCCATGGATCCTATGAGACGTAGAAGGCCCATGGATCCTACGAGACGTAGAAGGCCCATGGATCCTATGAGACGTAGAAGGCCCATGGATCCGACGGCTCGTGAAGGGCCATGGTCGGGCGAGTTGGCCCCGTTTGAATGATATAGCATATTCAAAGAATTATCCTACTCAATACTATCACCTCTAAAAAGCATACACTATACAACAAAGAGATCAAGGCATAGAAAGGTAGAATAACCCTACACTATACAATAAAGAAATTACAGCCGATTATACCCACTTGGCATTATGGTTCGACACAGGTGATAATAAAGCATACACAAACAGCAAATTACATACACTGGGCAAATACAGCTCATACATCATGGACGCGCATCAACTTAACTCCATTTGAACTATAATCTCTTCAGAAAATAGGATTGGCCGGATTCAGATAACACAAATTTCAGTCTGCAAAATCTCCAATTCCTTCACGGTTACCTCGGTGTCTTGTTTCATTTTTTGACTCCTGCATCTAATACCTGCATGTCCAGTCTCAACTTGTTGATTATCGTTGACAATCATGTACACGTTGTCTTGCCACCTCTAGTTGATGCTCGAGAACATCAGCACATTCCAATTCAATCCATAATCATTCGATAACGCCATGCCGCATTGCTCGCATGATTTTTGTGTTGATGTCACTTCATCCCGAAATGTTTACGTAAGTACACATGACTAGGGCAAAAATATAGTTACAACGATGAAGCGAACAAGACACTATTTTGTACTACATGACAAAACAGGACTAACAATAATGTTACACGTCACTTTCACAAAAAAATGTTACACGTCATGAAGCATAAGCGGTGATATTTTAAAATTATAAAAAGATAGTTTGTGCAGCCTGCATACAAAATCCTCTTAGCTCACCGGAGGAGCATGATGTTAGGGCCCAATCGAAAACACAGACAAGTTACAAATTTAGACAGCACGTTGCATATAAGTAAGCAAGCATTTGGCCATTCTGTACCTCAATTAAAGTCTTAGGGAGCATAATGAACAGCAGAGGGTTTCATACAAACATACTACAAGAGGAAAAACTATGCAATCATTAGCGTAGTATAAACTAGATTGTGAGCCTCATGCAATAATAGTTGGTTAATAGACTTCAAAGCTTCAGGCACACTTCGGCAGAGTAATTAAATGGTAAGGCCTTTAATTATGTCAACTAATAGTGATACAAGTACCGAACATCAGGCGTGATTATTTGGGCATCTCATTAACTGAGGACAGATAAAGCAATTTAAAGGAGAAAATTAACTATGCCTGAAACAAACAGGAATTGAACTGTTGAGTTGCATATAGTGACTTACCTTAGCAGGTTGAAGAGGATCAGCGCAGCTCCTACTTCTCTTGCAAGGCTCCTTCCTAACATCTTGTACTTGGAAATCCTCAATCTTATCTTCATTGCACCCCCTCTGCAAGGTGACACAAACTAGTTACTCGTCTCTTTGGAAGATAAATATGCATACTTTCCAGTCTGTGAACACAAAATGATGAGATTATAACAAAATAACACCACATAATGAAACATGCCGCATATCTTGCACTTGCACACAATGAAATGAGCATTTACTATGTCTGGACTATGCAAAAACTAGGCATACCTTCGAACTGGATCTCCAGGTACTCTTGGAGAGCCTACTGTAGTGTACAGCCAAACCTTTATGTCACCTATGAGTTAGACAAGGCCCCACTACAGCAGCCCTTAGTGTTTAAATCGTTGACAAGCTCTGTTAGAGTGTTAGGTCAAGAAAAACAAGTAATCAAAGCAAACAGTCCTAGTACGGCTGGCTGATGCAAACAAGCAATTGAACAGATGCGTGAGCAAATCTTACATGTCAAGAAAAGAAGCAAAGAAGGAGGCTTAAAGACCATCACTTGACTGACCAGATTTAAGGGGCATTTAAACATCATGTGCAACGTATGAGCTAACATAAACATTGCATATTCCAGATTCTACAATGGAATGCACATGTATTAGGTTATGCCATGTATGATGATGCCTAAATGTACGAGATAGCGGCGGAGTGATTCATCAATGCACGACAATTGAATTGCAAGTTAAGGGCCGCTTTGATTCCGCCTTTTCGGGCATATTGTCAAAATAAGCCATAAAAGATGTAAAGAAGTCATTTTTGAGTTATGGGCTTGGGCTTAACTAATTTCGCTTTGGAGGGGGTGTTTGGGTAGAACCTCACTAAAAATTGAAGGAAGGGAATAGTGAAATGACTCTGTTGTGCGCCTAATATTACACTCAAAATGCAATCTGTTGGCGCCGTGTCACACCTGACCCTCAAGTAAAACAAACACACAAGCATTCATTGCCCTGCCACGCATCTCCTCTCCCTTTCCCTCTACCTCGATCCCCGCTGCAGCACTAGGGTTCCTCCAGTGAGCCGTCGCCATCGGGTCCCATCTGCCTGGTCCTTGACGATGCTATGTCCAGCTAGGCTACATGGCCGGCGGGTAGGGGCAAATCTCCATGGCTCCTCCTCCCTCTGGCGCCGCCTCATTCTCATGGTCTCCAAAGCAGCTGCTCCACTGTGGTTCGTCCAACGCACTACTCCGTGGTATTGCACAACTCTGGCCGATGCCACATCTGCGTAAGGCACCTTATTCCCCTCCCTCCTCCCGTGCCATGGCCTTGAGGTGTTGTTGAAGGATGAGCTCATCCAACAAGGTGAGGATCTCCTCTGATTTTTTGCCAAATTTTCATTCTGATCCACTATACGATGAATTGCTATGAGCTGCTTCCGCTGCTGCTATATGATGCATTGCTATGAGCTGCTCCTACTGCTGCTATATGATGAATGCTATGAGCTGTTGCTGTTGTATGATGAGTTGCTATGAGCTGCTGCTGCTGCTATATGATGAAATGCTATGAGCTGCTCCTGCTGCTGCTATATGATGAATTACTATGAGTTGTTCCTGCTGCTGCTATATGATGAATTGCTATGAGCTGTTGCTGGTATATGATGAATTGCAGACTGCTGCTGCTGTATGATGAGTTGCTATGAGCTGCTGCTGCTATATGATGCTTTCAGTGGTGCTGCTATATGATAATAACCAGCCACTTGGACCATCAATTTCAATAAATAATTGTTCTTCATTTAAATGTGGGTCATGCGTTCTTTGTTTAAATTAGGCAATGGGATCTCTATGGAAAACATTGACCAAAGTAGATTGTGCCAAGTAGATGGTATCTTTGTATTTGCATTTTGAGCAAATAGTGATGGTCTCTTTTCCTATCATATTAATTACTGCACTAGGTTCAATTTGTGATGTTTGCAAGTCAAATTAATTTCCATATGGGCAGCAAAATGAAAAATATATAATGCAATCTAGACTTTCCACTGATCATACCAAAGATAAGCTGAAAACGCAATTAAAAGAACTGGTTGGCTTATTACATGGAGCTTATATTCACAGGTGCTTATTTTCTTAGGATAACTCGTAATAACTGTCCCTAAGAAACTTGGCTAATAGAACTGGCATACAAATAACATGTCACGATGATTGCAATGGAGGATTGACGTACCATAGCACACTGTATAGGCTCACCGCTGCCTCTCCTTTTTTTGCGATGTTCCATGAAATTGCCACATACATCTTGTACTTTTTCATTGTGTAACCCTATCTGCAAGTTGACACGGCTAATTTCAGACATCTCTACATGATACTACATTGCATATCCCTTGCGCATATTTAAACCACCAATTAACGATTGTGTGCGTACCATAAACTAGCCATGACTCTGTATGCTGGACTAGCTGGCACTCTAAGGGAGCCTAATGTAGTGCACTAGAATTCCTACATGCCACCTACGATTTTGTGTAATGTACTGCCCCTGTTCCTAAATATATGTCTTTGTAGATATTCCAGTATGGACCACATACAGATGTATATAGATGCATTTTCGAGTGTAGATTCACTCATTTTGCTCCGTATGTAGCCTATAGTGGAATCTCTAGAAAGACTTATATTTAGGAACGGAGGCATGAGGTAGTATCATGTATGACATCTACATATATAATTTAGTAATTTAGTAGCCGTGAGTAGAAATCATTATGCGCACAAAGGGATTCTTGGTCGAAAATCCTAGCAAAGCATGTTTGGCGAGCCTGAGAACAATACAAGAGAGAGAGACGCGCTTACAAGATCATAGCAATGCCTCAATCCAGGATCTTGGTTGGCCAAGCTGTTAGATCTAGAAGAAACATCGTCCTTGTAGTTTTGCCACCGCATAACAGTAACTGTGACGACCGTTAGTATATTTGAAGTACATCGGGCAGGTGATGCCGGGCGGGTTTAAAGGTGACAAGTACCTAGGCCGTGGCGGTGCTTGGCATCTCTCGACGGTGGGAATCAGGTTAGAAACGTCGAGGGTGATGACACTGCTACTGGCTGCTGTCGGGTCCGTGCGGAGATCTAGAACCGTCGAGTAGGGTGTTTGTGGAGCGGCTCCGGTAGGGTGGACTACGGTGTGGGCGAAGCGGATCTGTGGTCGTGGACGAGGGCGTAGGTGAAGCTGCTCCGGTGGTTGGGTTAAGGATGGTGTCGACGACGCGGATCTGCGGCCGTGGACGGGGCATCAGAAGCTGCTCCGGTGGTTGGGTTAAGGATGGTGTCGACGATGCGGATCTGCGGCCGTGGACAGGGCGTCAGAAGCTGCTCCGATGGTTGGGTTAAGGGTGGTGTCGATGATGCGGATCTACGGCCGTGGACGGGGCGTCAAAAGCTGCTTCGATAGGTTGGATGAGGGTGCGAGGAAGCGGATCTGAGGTCGTGGACTGCTGAGTTGGCAAAGCGGCCCCGGTAGGGTTGAGAATGGTATAGGCGAAGCTACTCTGGTAGGGTTGACGATGGTGTCGACGAAGCGGCTCCGGTAGGGTTGAGGAAGGTGTCGGCAAAGTGGCTCCGGTAGGGTAGAGGAAGGGTTGATGATAGCTACATTGGTTGTTTGAAGAAACATCACTATAACTTTGGCATGCACAACTGAAAAGGTTTATTTAAATAGAAAAAATGTGATATGTGAGTATCCAATCTTTATAGCGTTGAATCGATATTGTACCTTTGGCCACGATACGAAGTAGATATTGACTTATGTTCAAGCGATGCGCGTCCACGATCGCTAGATAGTGATACGTGAATGAATTGTGCAATCTCTCTCACACGCATACATATCTCATTTCCCGTGGGCATCGGAATCACACATGCGCACTTCGTGTATTTCTCTCCCTCCGTCGAGGTTAAATTAAATCTTTCTACCCGTCCTACAAGTCTCTCACACGAAACACACACGCTCTCTATGTCTAACACGCCCACCCCTTTAATTCCGCCCACCCACAGCCACTAATGTCTCAAGGTATAATAATGTCTCTCACACATATGCTATCTACCTATCCCTTAATATAGCTAGATATGTGTCACACAAACTCCTTCTCCCTACTAGCAAGATGCCCATGCGTTGCATGGAACATCAAGATGCATTTGTATGAGAAGTTTATCTTGTGGGAGAAAAGGATGAGCGAGGGAATGCCTTATTTGCAAATGCGGAGAGGGGTGTGGGTATCTTTTTGCAAAATTGCCGTATTTCCCTTCCTGTCCGTCGGATATAAATCGGATGGCCTATATTGCAGGATGGCAGGAACACCATCATCACCAACTCTATATTTTTATAAGAGTGGAGATATGTGAGTCTCACTGCCCCCCCACACACACACCCACACTTCCCAACACAGAAGGAGTAGGGTGACACCTCGATCTTGATACTAATATATTGACTAGCTTCTCTATCAAACACACACACACACACACACACACTACCCGGCACCGAAGGAGTAGGGTGACACCTCGATCTTGATACTAATCTATCGACTGCATTCTCTCTCAAACATACACCCACACACACTACCCGACACCGAAGGAGTAGGGTGGCACATCGATCTTGATAATAATCTATCTACTCCTCTTTCAAACACACACACACACACACACACACACACACACACACACACACACACACACACACACACACACACGCACGCACGCACGCTAGTTGTGCTTCTGTGCCTACCGCGCACACTCTCGATACGTCTTTCTCTCCCTCCCCCCCAACAATGACAGCAGAAGGGTGACAACTCGATCTGATCACAACTCGATCCATCTTTCTTCTTGCCTTCTGTAACCACCACTGCGATCACATCATCGTGGCCTTAATTCTTATTGTGCTGTTGCATTCTCGTTCCAGTCAATACCGACATGTGCGATCCCTTTGCTTAATTATATGCATCACTGTAACTAGTACTCCATCTGTCAATTTATAAGTTGTGCTTACCTTTTCCATCAACTTCGTTACAGCGGGCATCTTGCTAGAAACACTAGAATATGTCTATATAATTCATATGTGATAGTCCATTTGAAATCTCAAAAAAGACAAATATTTAGGTATGGAGGGAGTAATATATTAGGAGTATATCAAAACAATAGTGATTTCTTTCAAGTTTGTGAACACATACTACTATTCTACTACTTTGGATCCGTCGCAATGCATGGGCACATTGCTAGTAAAAGGAAAAGGCCTGCCGCGTTCGCGTCGCACCCCCACACGCCCGGGAATCGGGAGTACAACACGGCCCGTCCGGCACGACACATAGCTTAGGGAAGGCGTGTTGCCTAGCATTTTCACTTTCATGTGGGACCGCCGTTGAGCAAACCGACACCCCGCCCGCCGCCGGGTTGGAAAACTGAAACAAGGGGAAGATCTAGCTGTAGCACGAAAGCCAAGAAATTTTGTGTCAGACGGGGCTCGTTGATAGAGTAGGAGCATTCCGTACTGGTACTACTCCTACTAGTACCAAGTTTGTACTCCTAATACTATATTACTAGTACTACCACTATACAACTAGTAGATACGTGCACGGCACAACATCGTAGGAACAAAAAATGGGAAGATCTTGTTTTGGGTGATTTATCTTTTTTTCAATCAACGTAGTATGAATAATATGATGTGGGGGGCACCCATGAAGCTTATGTGGCTTGGTTGCATGGCTACGGAAGGTTAGAGAAAAATAAATAGATAATGTGTTTAGAGTGCACTCCACTAAATATATATACTTTGGATCCATTGCAACGGACCGGCACATATATATCTATACCCCCTATATAGTGTGTGAAAAACTTTGAAATTTGGTCGTTGGATGAAGCCAATCCGGCGGTACAAAGATGGCAAATCTGAGCACTCTTGGCCGTTGGATATCATCCACCGATTCGCCACATGTATAATATAGAAGACTCCATGGTTGAACTTAATTCATGACTAACTTTACCACAACTAAGCTTAGGCAAAGTTATTAGTTCTTCAAAATGAGAGCCACAAGTTGGCAAGCCTAAGGAATCTTGCCACATTTTTGTGTGTATGTCATGTGGGGCCTTAGCGTGGCTTGCCTAAGGTGTGGCTTGAACCAAACACTCACCTAAGTTAATCAAACTTGCCTAACCTTACATTCCACCAGATTTTGCCACATGTTAGAATCCAGAAAACTCCACATGTAGAAGCATAATGCACAAACCACCAGAATCTCATGCGTGCAATGCACGTGTACCTTACTAGTACTAGTTGGTAGTAGTAAGAAACAAATTCCAGTTTTGGCATGAGCTCTTACTGCGGGAGCACCACAAGGCCTGCCGCATGAGTTACATTTCCCTCTCGGGGCCCATGGGACCGAACTTCAGTGGCTTAGTGCCCGGCCTATGAGTCAATGACATGCGGACCTTAAATGCGGCTGGCCCACATGTCCTTCTCATGGTGGTGGCGTGGTTCGCGACTCACTCATTCGAGATGAACCAGCTGGTGGTGGCGTGGCCGTGGCGAGGGTGCCACAGCTGGGCGTCGGGGCGTTACAAGGCGTAGATGGCCACACCGGCGGGTACTACCTGTAGTACATAAGTACTTCAGCTGAGGATTGATGCCCGGGACGAAATGTGTCACAGCCGCTGGATGAAAATTCGATGGTGCGGAGTGCGGATCGAACCTGAAGCGAGCAGAAAACCGCGTCTAATCGGGTGTGTTTGTGGTAGAAAGTTGATGGTCGCCGCAGTTCAGCTGGCCCGCATGTCATGCACACAAAGGCAGAGGAGCGGTGGGGCTGAGAGGGATGAGGGACACGAACAATCCTACCATTCTGTCACTGTGTCACAGCCCCAGATCAACCCTAGAGCTTGTTTGTAGCTAGTAGCATTGCATCCATGCATCATGTTTAATTTCCATGAAATTTGAAATGGGGATGATCAAGCCCTAGCACTAAAGCAATTCAAATAGGTTTAAATTCAAAAATATTTTCAAAAACCCAAAGTGGTTTGCAAAATGTTCATGATTAATGGAAAAGGTGAAAACCATATCCAGAGGTGATGGATATTTTCCAAGGCATTTTGGATTTTTGAATAAACCATATTGTATTTGAATTGGGGCATTTAAATACTATTAATATTTTAAATGCTCCAACAATTCTGGAAAATAGTTAAGGGCCTCTGTAATAATTCAGTTAATGCCCATAATTATTTTCAGGATTTATTTAAATGGTTTAGTATTTTACTAAACTAAAACAAATCAGAACAAAATAGAAAAAACAGAAATAATAAAAGAGAGGAGAGAACTGTACATGGCTTACCTCTCAGCCCAACCGGCCCAGCCTTCCCCCCTCTCCCCTCGCTGGCCCGGTGGTGGCCCAGCCCACCAGGCGCCTCACCGCTGTCGCCTACCTCTGCCCGATGGCGGAGGAGGGACTGGCGACGCGCCGAGCTCGCCACCTCCTCCCTTCCAGCCTGCCTGGCCCTCCCCGACCTCCTTGCGATGCCACGACACCCCCGACCCCTCGTCCTCTCCTCTCTCCCTGGACCATCTCCCTCCCCTGCTCTCTCTCCCCACGACGCCACCGAACGCAGCCGTCGCCGCCGTTCGCCATACTCGCGGCCACCGCCACCCTCTCTCCTCCCCGACATGCCCCCGAGCCCCGCCTCGCCACCCTGAACCTCCCCGCCGTCACGTGCGACCGGAGAGGCCCTACATCGCCGCCCCGAGTCGTCTTCCCCCGAGCACGGCCGCCGGACTCCATCGGCAATTCGGCGTCATCCGGCCTCCCCGAGCCGTGAGCTTGCCTTCGACCTCCTGTGAGCTCGCCGTCGTTTCCCCTCATCTCTCTCTCTCGCGCTACCTGTAGCCACCGCCCGCTTAGCACCGAATCCGGCCATCGCCATGGCGGCGAGCCTCAGCAGCTCCCGAGCTTTACTTCGCTCGTCCCGTAGCTCGGCATGTTCCTGGGTCCACAGAAGCCGTGAGAGCCCTCGGTTGGCCTCCCGTGCACCGCAGCGACGTTTGCGTCGTGCCGTGGTTTCGGCAGCCGCCCGGCTCAACGCCGTCGCCAACTCCGGCGACCCGCGCCCCAGGCCTCTGTTGGATGCGCAGGAGGAAGGCTCCCCACGGTGCCCTCGCGCTTCTAGCCACCGGAGGAGCAACCCAGCGCTCGCCCGCGTTCGACGTCGCCGGCGTCAAGCCGCCGATGGCGATGACCCGCTGACGGGGTTTGACCACCGGGTCGCGTCGACATGTGGGCCCAGCGCCTTGACTAGTTTAGTTAGGACTAACTAACCCCCGCTAACACTAACAATGGGCCGGGGCACCGCTAATTTGATTAGTTAAAATTAATTAATCCCATTATATAACTGCGTCAGCGGCGCAGGGTCCCACGCGTCAGGTTTGACCTGGACCCGGCGCCTCTGACCTGCTGACGTCACCCCGATGTCATCCTGACGCAACTAACCTTTTTTCTGGATTTAATTTAATTTAGGAAATTCCAGAAAATACTCTAAACTTCTAAAAATCATATAAATTCAACCGTAACTCGGATTGAAATAATTTATATATGAAAAATGATCAGAAAAATATGAAGAATCTGTTTATGCCATGATCATGCATGTTTGAACAAGTTAACCTCACTGAATAGGATGAATCATGATTAGGGTAATTTATGAAATAGCATTTGGAGTTGGAATTCAACCTTGTTTGAATTCCACTTCAACTAACTTGGATTATTATTGCATTAGGTGAATTCAGTACCTTAACATGATCATGCATCATATATGTGCATTGCATTGATTGTGTTCTCTCTTGTTTGCCGGTAATTGTCCCTCTCGGTGAGCGATGTCCGAAGCGATGAGTTCGATGACACCGATGAAGAACTATATTATCTTGAAGTGCCGAGCAAGCAAAACCCCTTGTTCATTCGATATAATCCCACTCTCTCGCTCCTGCTCTATTTTACTGCATTAGGACAACAACGACTCATGTGTTACTTGCTGCGGTAGCTGAACCCTTGATCCTTTGCATGACTGTCATTCCACATAATTAGATGAAACCCACTAGCATGAGTAGGAATTGTTTGAGCCATGTTGTGCCTACTCATTTATGCTTGTTTGTCATGCCTCTCGCTTAGAGTTGAGTCGGGTCCGATTCATCGGGAATGAATTGGAATTGTTATGAACATGTCCTATTGTGTGTGAGCTAAGTGTGTGAACACGATTTGGTAAAAGTAGCGGTGAGAGGCCATGTAGGAGTACATGGTGGGTTGTCTCATTGAAACCGTCCTCGAGAACTGAGATCTGTGTTTGTGATCCATGAAACAGTTACTACCACGCATTGGGATCCTTAATTGACCCTCTCGGCTTCTTGGCCACCCTTGTCCTCGGTCAAGGAGTTGCAAGTAGTTTCGGTGTTTGTAGCATCTTTGGGGCACGCAACGCTGACCTTAGGGGTGGGTTGTGTTGCGGTAGGCACCGTGGCCGGTGTACCGAGTGCCCGTTTGGTATCTCGGGAACCCTGCACACATCGTTCGGGGCTGTATGGGAAACCTCGGCGGACTCCTGCGGATGGAACCGAATAGGCGATAAACCTGGACTTGGGACTTGAGTGTTTAGGTAGGCCGTGGCCGACACCCACGTTGGGCTTCCGCTTGAAGGTTGCGAGTACATGTCGTGTAAACGGCGGTAAGTGGTGAGCGTGTGTGAAGAAGTACACCCTGCAGGGTTTAATATGATCTATTGAATAGCCGTGTCCACGGAAAAGGACTTCGGGTTGCCTATATCGGTTCATAGACAAGTGAAAGTGGATACTCTAAAATGCGCAAGATAAGCGTGAGTGCTATGGATGGCGTTCTCGTGAGGGAGACGGGGCGGGTCCATAGTGGTGTATTGATATGGTGAATGTGTGGACTCGTGTGCATACCTCAAAAGAGTTACTTGCGATCGTAGTTCGGGATAGCCACCGAGTCAAAGCTGGCTTGCTGCGGTCAAACTCCACCACCCCTTTTGATAATGATGCATATGTAGTTAGATCGATGTAAGTCTTCTGAGTACAATTGTACTCACGTTTGCCTATTCTATGTTTTTGCGAGAGGCGTCGGTCTAGCTAGTAGTTCCACGTGGACTTGACGTTTAGCTTGTTACCTCAGCTACGATCTTGTGCCCTCGGCGAGATCTGGTAGATAGTCGGGCTTCCAGCCTTTTCATTTATAGTTATGCGTACCCGGACATGTTTAGCTTCGCTTGTGTTTTGACTTGTATGCTCGAGTGTTGGGTCATGAGACCCATGTTTGTAATATCTCGCTCCTCGGGCCTAATGAATAATATTTGAGTCGTAGAGTTATGTTGTGATGCCATGTTGTATCTACACATATTGAGCATATTGTGTGTATGTTTGAAATGCTTGGTATGTGTGGGATCCGACAAACTAGTTGTTTATCCTTGGCAGCCTCTCATATGGGGAAATGTAGTCTCGTGCCTCCGGCGATAGTAGTCCGCTTCTGGCCGGTTCACGAGTCCTGCTAGCCCAAACTCTACCGCTTGGACACTTGATCTGGCGGCATGTGTTTCACTTCGTTCCTATATACATCCCGGAAATGTCACGCGGTGTTATTGAGTCCTGCCTAGCCTGCTACAGCCGGGATACGGAGTCTGTTAGCCCGTGCTACAGCCTGAATATATCGTTGATGACCGACATGCTCGATGTGATTCATGTATGCTGTCCCCATGGGTTAAGCGCCGCTTTGGGTTCACGACTAGCCATGTCGGCCGGGTTCTTTGTCATATGGATGCTAGCGACACTATCATATCGTGAGCCAAAAGACGCAAATGGTCCGGGCCATGGTAAGCGACACCGTGGAATACCGTGCGTGAGGCCGCAAAGTGATATGATGTGTTACATGCTAGATCGGTGTGACTTAGGATCGGGGTCTGACAGCGTTGGTATCGAGCTGTTGCTGTAGGATTACCAAGCCAAACTGGTGAAGTTGTGTCTAGAAATGCTTTAGTTATATAAGGGAATTGATTGTGGAAGGAGCGTAAGGCTCTTTTACTCCTTATACCTCATGGCCTTCGATCTGAGTCATCCTCTTCTCTTCTCTGGGTTTAAGAACTAGGCTTCTCATCTATCTATCGGGATGACGTGTTACTAATCCATAGACCTTTAAGATTGTTGGTTTTAATCCCGGTTTAGTTCCTATTATTTACGTATGATAGCTGTTGATCCCGAGAATCTTGTTATGATGTTGTTGAGTGGTTATGCCACCATTTTCTGCAGGATGCCTCAAATCATTTTGAGCATTTACAGCCGTTATGCTGTCCGAGTCATCCCAGGTCTCTAAATAGTCTGATGCAGTTGCAAATCTTTTCCTTCCGTTCTCGATGACCTTTTGGTCAGAATAAGCACACCACTCGGTAAGTTGAGGTACCCTGTTGCCTCGACATATATGTTGGAACTATTATTATGACCCTAGATGTTTAGGAAGTCACCTAGCAATTTAGCAATGCTTTTGTATCCCAAGTGTGATGATTACGCCATCATTTTGAAAGCATCCGTGATGCCATTTAGTAGCAGGTATTCTACTCTGAGTTTCGAATCCGAGATTCATCCTACTTCATGTCGTTAGTATTTGCTAGTGCCTTTAGGATATTAGTAACCTTTGCGATAGTCCTCGAGGTCCGTGGTACATCCTTCTTCCAAATACTACGAACCGCTTATGGCGAAGTTCTTTTGGGCCAAAAGATCACAATAAGAGTGCTCTTGAGGAGTTCTCCATTCATAATTGTGAATCTGCCAATTCTACCTTCTGCATGGGTTATCCGGAAGAAATGTTGAGCTCGCTCGACATACTAATCTGTGCATCCACAACTCAAAAAATTATATGTTCCTTTGAGTTGCTCTCTTAGATGCCTTCGACCTTCATCTATCAATTGATAGCCAAGGGTATGTGTGCATTTGTGTTCATCGATGCATTTTATCCTTGTGGTCCGTCAAGCCATTCTATTCGGAATGACTAGGAGAAACAAACTCGATTACCTCATCCATTTCTAGGATTGGGTCAAGGTAGTTGTATCCCGCAGATCAAAATGCCAATTCAGCTTTTGTTCTGTTCTACCTTGAGTGTTACCATCTTTATGTCAAGAGTGTCATGGGAATTGCACAACCTCCTAGGAATTCTTGGCGCAGTGATACTCTCGCTATCATCATTCATTCCTTGGTTCCGTGTTGTTGTAACCGGAATGCCGGCAAGTGAATTGTGATGTGTGAAATCAATACCCCGAGCAACTTGTTGCTTGGTAGTGAATGGACAATATTCTCATTCTTAGCATGTTGGTTATTAAACCATCATCCTAAGATTGATCGTGTTACCTAGTCCTTATTTCCGGTGCACTCTTCGATTGATGAGTTAGGATCTTGTCAAGTCCTCACTCATCGGATCATATCGTCTTGCCCTCAAAAGCAAGATTGCTCTCGAGCTTAGCAACATACCGGTGGTTCGTGACTTTCCAAATATCTTCTTGGAAGGGTTACGGGTTGTTTCTGACTGTTATGTTGGGCTCGTGATCAAGTTGGTATTTCTCTAAACCACCCTTCTCCAAGAATCTGTGTTGGATATCCACGAGCTAGTTGGTTAAGCTAGACAATAACTTGGAGAGTTGGAAGATAAAAGCTTGCCTAACCTAGTTCGATCCAAAGGGATATTCTTGTGTAATGTGTGATGAAGAAAGATGATATCTTCATCAATTGGTCCTCGTGATCAGTTGTTGGACCTATTGTCCTACCAATTCTTTGATTTGAGTATGGGCCATTGTCAAGTCAAATCGAACCAACGATATTCGTAATGTTGTCTTACTCGTGGTTGATCCTCGAGCATACACCATTATATCTTTGGTGCGACCAATGCTATCACCGTGTTCACATGATGGTGGAAGTCGATGATATGGAAATTCCGATGAGTTCTTTGTTGGGCCATCGGTAGCATTTGTCTCCCCATGAGTCATGTTGAACATCAACCTAGTGTTGGAAACTTGTGTAAGCATTTCTTCGTGTTTCGTTCATGAAGCATATGTTTGGATGAAAGTAGTGACTTTCTCTAGTTCATGTGCATTTGGTGTAAGTTGCCGCCATGAAAATGAGAAAGGTTTGTTTTGTTTCCTCTGGAATCATCCCAAGTCAGTCATGCACGTGCGAAGTATTCTATGGCATGATAGACTGATCATCTTCATTTCATATGAATTCCATAGCACACCAAGCCACTGATTGACTTGTTCAAGGAAAAGAAGTCTATGCTTGGGATCTAATCCATGGACTTGTGTAAAGACTTGATACCCTCGTTGATGGTTCCCAAACCTGAACTCGGTAGTATTTTTATCATAAGACTACTACGTGGTCATGCTTGTCTTGGACAGCGGGTTCATGGGTTTGTAGCAGAACACGCTCATGTTTTGGAGCTTACTACCTTAGTTCATTCCCGAGAATCTCGCAACGTCTTCTCGTCGATTTGTGTTGCAACCTTTCCTGTTCAGACATGCTGAGTCTGAAGTATCCTATTCCCAATCGGATCTGAATCTCAGGCATATATGATGGTTGGAACATTCCAACAGCTGCATTTCGTTCCCAGCTTGCACCGTCCTTGTGCTATCTCGTTATAGACTGTCTTCTTAGCAATTCTTGTCCAGGTTTATCTTCAAAAGTGGAATTACCATGGGTCCCCCCCCCCTCGATGATAAGCAAAATCATCCATCGCGTTGTCTTCAACAAGGTAGTCCACATCGTCCATTCTAGTCCGGGTGTACCATTCCTTTGCATTCCACCACATGATCGCTTGTGATTGCCTTTGGCTGGTATAAAGAGTTCCAATGATCTATGGATCAAAAGTAATTCTTTTTGCCACTTAAGGGAATAGTTCTTGCGTCACCTTTCTCGAGGTGCCCCGTTGTTGGATCATGGTAAATATTTCCTCACCACCTTGACACCATCCACCGTCTCCCTAAGCGTGGAATTATTGCCACTAATCAAACCTCGTTGTTGTTCTTCCATCCCTCTCGATGCATTTGGTGTCTCAACTCGAGATGTGTCACCGCCTCAGTCCGTGAGTCGTTCATGTTTACTTGATCTTCGTGAAGATCGAATCATGTAGGGTTTTCCCTTCTTTCTGTTGTCGTGTCAAGTGAAGACCTCGAAAGCAAAGACGTCAAGACCAAGATGATGGAATGAATCAACATCTTCGAGAAGGGCAATTGGATCATGAAGATTGTGATAGTCTGTGACTTCCCTTTCCTCTTGCCTCCGTCTTGAATCTCGGTGAGATTCTTGTTTAGTGGGGTGAGTATCACAGACCCAGATCAACCCTAGAGCTTGTTTGTAGCTAGTAGCATTGCATCCATGCATCATGTTTAATTTCCATGAAATTTGAAATGGGGATGATCAAGCCCTAGCACTAAAGCAATTCAAATAGGTTTAAATTCAAAAATATTTTCAAAAACCCAAAGTGGTTTGCAAAAATGTTCATGATTAATGGAAAAAGGTGAAAACCATATCCAGAGGTGATGGATATTTTTCCAAGGCATTTTTGGATTTTTGAATAAACCATATTGTATTTGAATTGGGGCATTTAAATACTATTAATATTTTTAAATGCTCCAACAATTCTGGAAAATAGTTAAGGGCCTCTGTAATAATTCAGTTAATGCCCATAATTATTTTCAGGATTTATTTAAATGGTTTAGTATTTTACTAAACTAAAACAAAAGCAGAACAAAATAGAAAAACAGAAATAATAAAGAGAGAGAGGCATGCACAGCTTACCTCTCATTGGCAACCGCCCAGCCTTCCCCCCCTCTCCCTCGTGGCCCAGTGGTGGCCCAGCCCACAGCGCCTCACCGCTCGTCGCCTACCTCTGCCAAGATGGCGGAGGAGGGACACTGGCGACCTTGAGAGCTCGCCACCTCCTCCCTTCCAGCCTGCTGGCCTCCCGACCTCCTTGCGATGCCACGCACACCCCCCGACCCCTCGTCCTCTCCTCTCTCCTGGACCATCTCCTCCCTGCTCTCTCTCCCCACGCGCCACCGAGCATTGCCGTCGCCGCCGTTCGCCATACTCATGACCACCGCCACCCTCTCTCCTCCCGACATGCCCCAGAGCCCCGCCTCGCCACCTGAACCTCCCACGCCGTCACGCGCGACCGGGAGGCCCTACATCGCCGCCCGGTCGTCTTCCCCGACACGGCCGCGGACTCCATCGGCGAATTCGATGTCATCCGGCCTCCCCGAGCCAGTGAGCTTGCCTTGACCTCCACAGTGAGCTCGCCGTCGTTTCCCCTCATCTCTCTCTCTCTCTCGCGCTACCAGCAGCCACCGCCCGCTTCACCGAATCCGGCCATCGCCATGGCCGGCGAGCCTCAGCGCCCCGAGCTTTTGCTGCCGTCCCGTAGCTCGGCATGTTCCACAGGTCCTGAGGAAGCCGTAGAGGCCCTCGGTTGGCCTCCCGTGCACCGCAGCGGCGTTCGCGTCGTGCCGTGGTTCGGCAACCGCCCGGCTCAACGCCGTCGCCAACTCCGGCGACCGCGCCCCTGTGGCCTCTGTTGGATCGCGGGAGGAAGGCTCCCCACAGTGCCCTCGCGCGCTTCTATGCCGGAGGAGCAACCAGCGGCGCTCCGCCCGCGTTCGGCGTCGCCGGCGTCAAGCCGCCGATGGCGATGACCCGCTGACGGGGGTTGACCACCGGGTCGTCGACATGTGGGCCCAAGCGCCTTGACTAGTTTAGTTAGGACTAACTAACCCCCTGCTAACACTAACGGTGGGCCGGGGCTGCTAATTTGATTAGTTAAAATTAATTAATCCCATTATATAAGCTGTGTCAGCGGCGTCGCGGGTCCCAGCGTCGGGTTTGACCTGGACCAGCGCCTCGACCTGCTGGCGTCACCCGATGTCATCTGGCGCAATAACCTTTTTCTGGATTTAATTTAATTTAGGAAATTCGGAAAATACTCTAAACTTCTAAAAATCATATAAATTCAACCGTAACTTCGGATTGAAATAATTTATATATGAAAATGATCAGAAAAATATGAAGAATCTGTTTATGCCATGATCATGCATGTTTGAACAAGTTAACCTCACTGAATAGGATGAATCATGATTAGGGTAATTTATGAAATAGCATTTGGAGTTGGAATTCAACCTTGTTTGAATTCCACTTCAACTAACAGATTATTATTGCATTAGGTGAATTCAGTACCTTAACATGATCATGCATCATATATGTGCATTGCATTGATTGTGTTCTCTCTTGTTTGCGGTAATTGTCCCCTCTCGGTGAGCGATGTCTGAAGCGATGAGTTCGATGACACCGATGAAGAACTATATTATCTTGAAGTGCCGGGCAAGCAAAACCCCTTGTTCATTCGATATAATCCCACTCTCTCGCTCCTGCTCTATTTTACTGCATTAGGACAACAACGACTCATGTGTTACTTGCTGCGGTAGCTGAACCCCTTGATCCTTTGCATGACCCGTCATTCCACGATAATTAGATGAAACCCACTAGCATGAGTAGGAATTGTTTGAGCCATGTTGTGCCTACTCATTTATGCTTGTTTGTCATGCACTCTTGCTTAGAGTTGAGTCGGGTCTGATTCATCGGGAATGAATTGGAATTGTTATGAACATGTCCTATTGTGTGTGAGCTAAGTGTGTGAACACGATTTGGTAAAAGTAGCGGTGAGAGGCCATGTAGGAGTACATGGTGGGTTGTCTCATTGAAACCGTCCTCGAGAACTGAGATCTGTGTTTGTGATCCATGAAACAGTTACTACCACGCATTGGGATCCTAATTGACCCTCTCGGCTTCTTGACCACCCTTGTCCTCGGTCAGGGAGTTGCAAGTAGTTTACGGTGTTTGTAGCATCTTTGGGGCGCATACATAGCGCTGACCTTAGGGGTGGGTTGTGTTGCGGTAGGCACCGTGGCCGGATGTGTACCGAGTGCCCGTTTGGTATCTCGGGAACCCTGCACACATCGTTCGGGGCTGTATGGGAAACCTCGGCGGACTCCTGCGGATGGAACCGAATAGGCGATAAACTGGACTTGGGACTTGAGTGTTTAGGTAGGCCGTGGCCGACACCCACGTTGGGCTTCCGCTTGAAGGTTGCAGTACATGTCGTGTAAACGGCGGTAAGTGGTGAGCGTGTGTGAAGAAGTACACCCTGCGGGGTTTAATATGATCTATTGAATAGCCGTGTCCACGGAAAAGGACTTCGGGTTGCCTATATCAGTTCATAGACAAGTGAAAGTGGATACTCTAAAATCGCAAGATAAGCGTGAGTGCTATGGATGGCGTTCTCGTGGGGAGGCGGGGCGGGTCCATAGTGGTGTATTGATATGGTGAATGTGTGGACTCGTGTGCGCCACCTCAAAAGAGTTACTTGCGATCGTAGTTCGGGATAGCCACGAGTCAAAGCTGGCTTGCTGCGGTCAAACTCCACCACCCCTTTTGATAATGATGCATATGTAGTTAGATCGATGTAAGTCTTCTGAGTACAATTGTACTCACGTTTGCCTATTTATGTTTTTGCGAGAGAGCGTCGGTCTCGCTAGTAGTTCCACGTGGACTTGACGTTTAGCTTGTTACCTCAGCTACGATCTTGTGCCTCGGCGGGATCTGGTAGATAGTCGAGCTTCTCAGCCTTTTCATTTATAGTTATGCATACCAGACATGTTTAGCTTCGCTTGTGTTTTGACTTGTATGCTCTGAGTGTTGGGTCATGAGACCCATGTTTGTAATATCTCGCTCCTCGGGCCTAATGAATAATATTTGAGTCGTAGAGTTATGTTGTGATGCCATGTTGTATCTACACATATTGAGCATATTGTGTGTATGTTTGAAATGCTTGGTATGTGTGGGATCCGACAAACTAGTTGTTTATCCTTGGCAGCCTCTCATATGGGAAATGTAGTCTCGTGCCTCCGGCGATAGTAGTCCGCTTCTGACCCGGTTCACGAGAGTCCTGCTAGCCCACACTCTGCTTGGACACTTGGTAGCGGCATGTGTTTCGCCGTTCCTATATACATCCCTTGAAATGTCACGCGGTGTTATTGAGTCCTGCCTAGCCTGCTACAGCCGGGATACGGAGTCCTGTTAGCCAGTGCTACAGCCGAATATATCGTTGATGACCGACATGCTCGATGTGATTCATGTATGCTGTCCCCATGGGTTAAGCGCGCTTTGGGTTCACGACTAGCCATGTCGGCCGGGTTCTTTGTCATATGGATGCTAGCGACACTATCATATCGTGAGCCAAAAGATGCAAATGGTCCCGGGCCATGGTAAGGCGACACCCGTGGGAATACCGTGCGTGAGGCCGCAAAGTGATATGATGTGTTACATGCTAGATCGGTGTGACTTAGGATCGGGGTCCTGACACACTGACATGTGGGACCCATAAGCGTGGGTCCCACCTGTCAGTGAAGGAAAGGCAGGGCAAGGCAATGATAGCCACGTCAGAGGATCCATGTCCACGTCGGGGGATGTCGTGCCGTAGGTTGGAGCGGCCTCGTCGGAATTGCGTGTGGGTGTGGCAGTGGTAGAAACAAGAAATGTGATGGTCGCCGTGGTTCAACGTCCATGGACAAGCTGTCGTGTCTGCTGACACATGTATATCAAAACTAGAGTGTTTATATTTCAAGCACGTGAACAAGTATTATTCTACTAGTTTGGATCCATTGCAACGCACGGGCCAGCACATTGGTAGTAGTAGTGTCCATCTCTATCTCTAGAGGCCTTCCCTCGTTCATCCTTTTCTCTCACAAGATAAACTACTCATACAAATGCATCTTGATGTTCCGTGGAGCATACGAGGATGTTTCCTTGGGGGTCTCTCCAGGTAGCGGCGTGTCCGTAGTTGCAAGTTGGCGCCCTTGAGATGCCGACGTTGAGGGGCACTCGGTTTCCTCCGATGAGCAGGTAAGATGAGTTTGATCACGTAGTAAATGCATTCTAAAGACTACTTCCATGTCCATTTCCTAATTCTCCCCCTGCCTTTGTTTCACGAGGCTAGGCTCGGTGCAGTGGAGATTGGCTTGCATATGTACGGGAGGTACCAACATCAATTTGCACAACATTTACAACGGTGACACCGTTCCGTAGAACCTTTGTCCAACATTGGGATCAGCCATACAGCGGGCCACCGCATGAATTGGTACGATGGAACCACGGTGAGATTGAATAAGATAGCACGAACCTTGCACATGGCGGTCAAAGGCGGACCATGCTGTCTGCGGCCAATTTGTTGTCGTACGAGTAGGAAGACGTTGTGCTCCTTTCTAACCGCATCTTCATGGTGACAAACCAGGGGACTTGTTTCGTATGGGACACATCCTACGATATACTCCATCTCTCCCAGTTTATTTGTTTTGAATCTTTTTGTTTTATAAGTTTCAAATTCAAATTTGGAGCTCCCCATCACATGTTGAGATTACAATGTCCATTAAATCGTTGCGTGCATGTATAGTAAAGAAACAAATCTCGAGTTTGGCACGAGTTAGTGCTGCTTGAGGAGCACCACAAGCCTGGCGCGGGAGTTACATTTCCCTCTCGGGCCGTCGGGACTGAGCTTGAGCGCTACTACACCTACCTTTGAGTCAATAACATGTGGACCCGATAGGTGACTGGTCCACATGTAATGCTCCCAAGAGGAGGCGGTGGGGCCAAGAGGGGTGAGCCGTGGGTCGGGGGCGTGTGGTTTCATGGGTTCGGCGGCGTGTGGGAATCATGGTGGCTGTGGTAGAAACTTGATGCTCGCCGCATTTTAGGTGGCCCACATGTCATGCACACAAAGGCGAGAGGTCGGAGCGGCCGAGAGGGGTGAGGCGCACGTCGGGGGCGTGGTGCCGTGGGTTGGGGAGGCGTCGTGGGAATCGCGAGATGAAGCGTGATGGTCGCCGTGGTTGAACTTCCATGGACAAGCTGTCATGTCTCGGACACATGCACTTTGCATACCGATCCTTTGGAAGGAGTAGCGAGAAAGCTATATATGCGGACAAATAGTTCCTTATAGTCAAGCGGACCCACGCTACTACTCTGTTCCAAAGACATGCACACCATCGAAATAGTCCATCTATATCAATATACACCGAGAGGGAATAAATTTTTTACAAGAGAGGAAATAGTTCATCCATCCATAATGCCCTCCTGCTGGTGCAGCGTTTTCTTCTTCTTCTTCTTATTCTTGTTCTCATTCTCTATGGGAGACGGCTTTGCAACAAGCTCTTTGGACCATGCAGCTATCTCGAAACTCACACGGGCATCAAGGGCAACATATTTTATCCGCTCGTACGTCAAGGGATAATTCTCCCATCCAGACGACCTTAATGCCACCGTCTCGTCACCCTTCTGAAGATTTGTACCGAGCACAAAATTTGCTACGTCGAATAGGGATGGTGTCATTTAGCACAATCTTCTACAGAATTTTGATTCTGTGCAGTAGGTCAGCGATGCTTTTCAAATCAAGGTTGTCGACTCAACTTGTTTGTCCCCTTGATGGCTGCCCCACAGTATCGTCCTCCGAGACAAGAAATCGTGAAGCTCACAGTAGTGGCGGAGCTAGACAAGATCTTCAAGGGGCCAAACACAAATTATGCATGTTTGGGGGGCAAAGGCTCTAATTTTTCTAATCAAAGCAGGCTCTATTTTTTCCTTCATAGTTTTAGCAATGATGGGGGCCATGGCCCTCTGCCGCAACATGTAGCTCATACTGCTCACCTGGTATGGAGGGTGAGTGTATGATGTGGTACACCAAAACATCATCTTGAGGCACACGGTGAAGGGCGGTGTACTGGATCTTCGAGGCACGCTCCGTGTACTCTGCGTCGAGACCGATGACCCTCGTCTCTACCTTTTGAGGAGTTGGATACATTGTTGATGCCTTCTTGAACAACCCTTGGGTGGGCGGTGGCGGTGTCAACTATCGCATCGAGCCTTGACGAGGACATGTTGGGCGCTAAAACCTGCATCTCGATCTCTTTAGCCATTTGGAACCGCTGGAGCGGAGGGCTATGGTTTGGAGAATTAGGAATAGATGGCTAGTCTAACTGAAGTAGTAGATGATTATTTAAAGAGGTTAAAACAATGTGAACACAATAGGGTTTGGATGCAAATGAAGACGAAGGGGAGGTGAAGAAGCCGAGGCGAATCGGTTCCTGATGGAGAAGTGAGAAGTAAATGGGAGAAGTGGCGTGCAAGCAGTTGATTAGACGGCTAGGTAGACTAAACGAAAAGGCTATGCGGGTAGACTGAGGAGTCGTACCTGTTCGTGTACGTGCCCATCCTTCCTGATAGGCGGGACCTATGCAAACAGATAAAAAAAATGTGTCATAGTTTTTTTTTGAGCGCGTGAGTGGGAGACACAACATTCTTTGGTTAAGGAATACTCCCTCCGTTTAGGTGAGTATAAGTCACCTTATGAAAATCAGGTTTTCCCAAAACTTTTAGGCATGGAGCATTAACTTCCTGCTCGATCCCCTCCCAGCCTCGTTAGCCAGCGTTCTCTTCCTATCTTTGCGTTCTACCTTTCCATTTTCCTCTTCTCAAGTGTGGAGCGATCGCATGCCGTCCTTGATGCACGAGCGACCGATGCATGCATCGCGGCGAGGCGTTGATTGGGCATGCACGAGAATTTGGTTCTGCTTCTTAATATGAATGATAAGCTGAGCGATAAAGTGAGCAGGCATGCTAGCACGGGAGACCTATTTCCGCTATACAATCTTTGGAGTACTCATGTTCCTACTACTACTACTAGTAGTAGTAGTAGTAGTAATAATAGTAGTAGTAGTAGTAGTAGTAGTAGTAGTAGTAGTAGTAGTAGTAGTAGTAGTACAAGCTGTGGTACACTTGATGGTCAAAATACTATTCATCCGGTCCTCACGGTGAAGTGACAACACCACATGCGTGACACTAGTCCGGCGAGGCAGCGTGTTCGGGTTACCAAAGTCAGCCTCACCACATGCCTTTCTGCGATCTGTCACCGCTTGTTGTCAGACACATTGGCGCCTCGCCTCGTCTCCCTCTCGCTCCCATAGCACCACTCCATCTCCATCTCCTTCTCCGTCTCCGTCTCCATCCCACTGTGCCCCCGTGTACCGTCACCTCACTCGCCTCCCCCAGTACCACTATTCCCTCGCTAGCCGCTCCAGCACCGACATCCTTCTCCCCGTAAATCAAGCCCCTTCAAACTCCACCATGGCGAGCGAACCACGCAGCATCCATATGAGCATGATGGAGCAATCTCCCCATGACATCCTCGACCTCTGTTGTTCGTGTATGGATATGTTGACCGCCCTGCGGTGGCTGCATGCTCGAGGGACATGCACACGGCCATCGTCGAGCGAGGCCTAAGCTTTTCAAGACACCACCTTGCTGCTATCTGGTCTTGCGAGATTGGCTCACCATGATACGGAGGCTTGCATGATGCCCCTCGACTTCAATCCGATCTCCATTAGCGAAACTTCTTTGCGGGTATGTAGTGTGTCGCCGTCCATCATTTCCCTCGACATCGATCCAATCACCATCGCCCAAACTTCTTGGCAGGTATGTCTTTGGGTCGGCATGAACTCCCCTTTGGATGGCTGCCTTCAAAGAAGGCGGTAAAAGTTGGTGCTCGTGAACTTCCAGACCTCCATGAGATTATCCTTCCTCCGTTGGATTATATAGAGTATTACCTTCACGGTCCAAGTCATGTAGATTACTACGTCGGTTGGGCGGACCTTGTTTTGCGAAGATTGTAATCTGCCAAGTGCCCACACGACATGTGAATTACGCAGACTTCAAGCTAATTGCCTTGTTCGACCGCGGACTACGCCTATCTTTACGCCGGTGCCTTCTTTAGCTGGAACAACTCGGCTCGCGGTGGATCATCGTCAAAGCTGATACACATACGTGATGCTATTGAACACAATGGCATCATCTACGTGATCGAAAAAGCAGATGGCACCACGTATTCTTTGGAGACGTCGTGTGTAAGTTGTTTCCATCTCATGTTAATGATGGCGCCATGACCTTGTTTGGACTTTTTGTGATGATTGTCATATCCTGTTTGAGCAGAATTTGAGTAGAACTATGGCAATATATTAGAGGCGCGTAAATCAGCTATATTTGGAATGAGTTAATTCATGCGATTGTGACCATGTCATTACATCCAATTTGTACCCTGAATAATCAAGCGGTTAGGAATAAATGGATATTATCCTTATTTTACAATAACCTATATACTACTACTAAATATGAGTGTGTATCAATGGCCATATTAGTTTCCTCATTTTCATGATGTAAAACATGCACCACCTTGTTGGTTTCATCTAACCATACATTAGGGAAGTAAATGTGCATATGGAGAACTCTATATTTGGAAGTAGTGAAATCCTGCAATGCTTACCATGTGTACATACCTATATTCGCCCTTCAACAATCAATGGCTAGAATAATATCCTCACAAAATTTTTGCCCACGAACACGAGTATATAACAATGCATGGTGCATTAGTTACCTTATTTTTTGTGAGGACAGAACATGATTACATAACATGCATGACATGGTAGTTTCCTGTGAAGAATTGATTGCGAGATAACATGAGTATAACCATGCATGGCACTTCTATATTTTCGAACCCAGTATACATTTCCCTGTATTTTCCTCCCAGTTCCAACAGGGACATATCAATGCTATTTCTTGCATTATCCTACTCATACTCTGAACAATGCTGATCTTACATTAACAATGCATGTCCTTTTTGATATGATGCAATGTCCCTCGATTCTGCCCTTTTGTAATCACACCACCTTTGCCAAAAGCAGGGAAGCACAAGCTGGTTCCTCGCTCGATCGAGACGACAAAAGGCGATGATCATTCGGACACATGAGCGGAAAAGTTATATTGCAAAACCCCATTGTATACAAGCACCGTGTAATACGTGAGTATCCGGACGATGGCTGTTATGTCTATGAGCAGGATACCAGCTTGTTGGGGCCTTTAGGATTTTTAGTTGGGCGGGTAAACAGCCTTGGTTCACACTCTCTGTTTCTCGGACTCGATTATCCGATTAACGAGAGATCACCATTGGCAAGGACCTTGATGGCAAAGAGGCTCTGTTTGCTATGGAAAACTGTGTCTACGGAGAGCCCTAGGAGTTAGGGAGCAAACTCCCCGATTGTCAACGATACAGCCTGCAGCCAAAGAAGGTGATAATGATATAGGCATCCGGATTAACTTTGATCCTTGGATGTCTCAATTCTGACAAGCGATGATGTGGTTCAAGCCTTGAGTTGATAGGTAATTGGGCTGTTGCATCGAAGGGTGGAATCTTGGTGTCTCGGATCCTTTGAGTCGCTGAAGCGGGGCTGCAAATTATGATGGTGTTGGATCATCTCTTGAATGACTTTGTTGTCTTTGCTGCTGGTTACGGATGGGTAGTTCTTTCTTTTGTTATGCATATTCCTTGTCATTTGGTCATCCTCGTCTATGTCACTCTTTCTATGTAATAGTTGCTACATTTAGAATGTCATTCTAAATGCGGATCACGAGAGTCGGCTTTGAGATGGGCGTTTTGGTGGTGTAGCAAGACTTCTTATGAATTATCATGTCTTGTTGTTTATGTCGATAGTAGTCACTAGTCGGTGTTTGAATGTTGTATATATCATTGTTTCAAACTATTTATTGTCTCGAACTCTTGGTGGGCTAAATGAGGGCATCACCATTCTCCGATGTTGAGTATATCTCCTTTTTCAAGTTATATAATTTGAGCTCACTGTCTTTTCTATGATGTACACTTGTTTGGGCGGTGAGGTGTCGTTGAATATGGGCGAGTAGTAGCATAATGCCAAACAGGTCAATTATGACTCTCGGTCGGGCTCTCAAAAGATCCTGAAAAAAGGCCGGGCTCTCCAAAAAGAAAGAATAAGGACTCTTACGCCGACATGTAGGCGCCATTGGTGTTTTAAATGCGCTTGTCGCCGAGAGCATATTAGCGCGTGCTCAAAATTCATGCTACCTTTTCATCCCGGTCTCCCCCCTCCCCACCTCTGGAATCTCGATTCCTACTCTAGTTCCCCAAATCCCCTCCTGTACTCCCTATACTCAGCGCACTATCATGTCGCGGTCAATGCGGATCTCCGGGCGGAGATCACGAGTCCGTCCTGCCTTGATCGTTGCGTGCTATCGCTCCAGCGGTGGCATGGCGGCGCTTGGCGACCAGTTTGCGGCAAAGTGCTGATGGTAACCATCAGCGGCGACCGGCCTCCCGTCTAGCAGGACGACCTTGTCAAAGCTCTTGGCATTGCGCACGGCATCCAAATAAGTGACTTGCTCGTCGAAGTCTGTCCGCCACCGGCTGATTTCTTTATCGAGTTCGGACAACTTTCATTGCGATCGTGTGTTCAAATCTTCCCGGCGTTTGTTCTGCGATGGCGCGCTGGTGAGCTTTAATCGGTGGCACCCATGATGGGGCTCGGTGCCCTCTGAGCTTGAGTTTTTAACAAAGCTTACCTTACACGGCATGCCTCGACGTGCTTGGAACAACGAGTCCATGAGCGAGCTTATCAGCGACCTTGGAGGTGAGCTCGTAAGTATGTTTGTTCCTCTAGACAGCTGGGCTCACGCGGTTATGGCATGGATGAAGAAGCCGTCCACCATACGAAGGTGATTGGTGTTGAGATCTTGGTGCAGGAACGGGGTTGTACTATTCGCCGCCACCAAGGCCGCCGCGTACCACGTTAGGGATGTACCTGTATCGAGTGTTCGTGCATGTCAAAGGAGTGGTCAATCCATCAATCAAAGTCCCGTCGCCGCTGCTGGTGCCAGGGTCCGACGATGACGTCCATTACAGGAGTCAACGTCAGACTTTCCTCGTGTTGCTCGGAACGATGGATGGCACAGGGCCTACTCCATCGCGCGGCGGAGGCCACTGCTTCTTTGGGAGAAGAGGCAGGGCTGGCTGCCTAGATGTGCTCTAATTTGAGGTAACAACTGAATCTTATCAGATAGTACTAGTTAAATCCGAGCTATGGGTCTTAAGCAGCGATATGCGGTACATTTGATTGTGACCTGTTCTAATTTTGTACCTAAACTTTTTTAGAAAGGGTTGTCGTCAACTTAATGTGCTAGCGAGAACTTATTGTGTTGTGCATGCATTTTCTTTGCACAACATTCAAGATATTTCCTCGTCATTTATAAAGGCGATGAACCATTATGTCTGACTTCGTTGGTTTCAACATAGCCCTTCCGTAGCGATCCACTGCTTCCATCCTGATTGTGCGCTTGCGTGAAATTTTTGTATGCAAGTTCGATGTGCTATGATGTTCTATATGATTGTGTCAACTATATAAGTTTTCTTGAGCATCGAGCAATGCATATGGCTGAAAGATGTATTCTGAGCATCGACCGATGGGTCTCTCTCTCTCTCTCTCTCTCTCTCACACACACACACACACACACACACACGCTTTACGCACAAGTGGGACCCGTTGAATTATTTATTTGGTCGTGACAGCTTTTAATTAGGTTCCATTGTAATCTAACTTTTTACGAAGTTTTTAATTGAGCTCGATGACTTCAAAAAGTTGTCTGAAGCCTTGTTTGGGCCTTTCCGCGTCGCTGAATGTGGGCTGAGTAACCATGTTAGGTTGTCTTTGTACTACAGGCCTTTTTTTCAACATCAGCAATGCAAGCTGGGCGACAGTTGTACACAATATCCGGGTCAACTTGTTATCCGCCCCGTTGGGCTGCAAAGTTTCCTAGGAAGTATGCATTAGGCTTAACAAGAAAATGGACTTTAAGAAATAATAAATGGGATGTAATTATAATAACTGGGCAATTACTATGCACCAAACACGTAATTAGTTTGAAAAATATATTATTTTTGGAATTTGGAAATTTTAATTTCATTGCTTGTTCTTGTAAGCAATATTTTGTTGGATTTTAACGTAATACAACTTTATTTTGAAATTATATTTAACCTGACTAGAAATTTGGGATAAAATATTTGGATCCCATCAAAATGTGTGAATTTTTTTTGAATTCTGTTTTGAGCTGTTGTTTGAAATTATTAATCGTTGTCCTAGCTAGAAGTTGGGCTGTACTTTTAACAAACTGTAAATGGGCTGTAGTAAATTCCATTAGAATTAAAAATGGGCTGCACATTCTTACAAATCGCAAAATGGGCTATATGTTCTCTGCCAAATCCGAGTTGTGGGCCTACTAAGTTGACGCATACCAAGGGCTTTGTCAACTTAGTCAATATAACGATTCTAGCTGCAGTGATCATCGATGTCCATCCAACGGTAGTAGTGCTTCTTCAACCTTTGGTCTTCTTGCTCCGGCCGCCCAAAGCAGCACCGGTCGTGTCGGCGTGCTCCTGCCTCCCGTGGCGGGCTGTGATGCCACGGAGGCCTCACCGCCGTACTACTCCCACCGCTGGCAGGCCATCCCTCTACTCACCCACACCCCCTGTTATTCTGCGGCGACGCAGCCTCACAACCACACCGAACAGGTGAACCCTCGTACTCCTCTCCGCGGGCTTCCTTTCTCGTCTTCCCGGCTCGGTGTCGTCCCTTCCTAGGCCTCGCCGTCGTCCAGACCACCGCCCTGGTGCTCTCGGCGGGCGTGGTCAACATGGTCAACGACCGACTTCCATCGGAAAATCTTGAGCGATGGAGAGGCTGCCGGTGGGTCGGCGGCGCAAGAAGTGCCTCCTTATTACGCGCAAAATAATTATTCCTCCACAGGCAGCGGGGACCCACCGGACGGGCCACCTTATTCGCGAAAAAAGTTTCCCCATTGCTGGGACCCACCGGACGGGCCAGCGTATTTCCTGAAAAACATTCCCCCATTGTCATTTCGGATCCACGGAAGTTCCTCCTTATTACGCACAAAAATGAATACTCCCCACTAGCTGGGACCCACCATGGTGGGAGGCTGACTTAATGGGCCTACTAAGTTGGTGGGGCGGGGCCTTTGTCAACTTTAATCAATATGAACGAGTCTAGCTCCGGTGACCGTCGATGTCCATCCAACGGCCGTGGTGCTTCTTCAACCTCTGGTCTTCTTGCTCCGGCCGCCCAAAGCAGCGCCGGTCGTGCCGCATGCTCCTCCTGCCTCCGTGGCGGCTGTGCTGCCGCGGAGGCCTCACCGCCCTACTATTCCCACGCTGTCCGAGGCCTGCGGCGGCAGCAGCCTCACACAGCCGAACGGTGAACCCTCGTACTCCGCTCCTTGCGAGCTTCCACGCGCTGTCTTCCCGGCTCCCGTCGTCCCCTTCAAGGCCTCGCCGTCGTCCACCGCCACTGGTGCTCTCGGCGCGCATGGTGAGCGTGGTCAAGGCGACTTCCATCGGACGTGGACATGCGTGGAGAGGCTTACAGGTGGGTCCGGCCGCAGCAAGGAAGTGCCTCCTTATTACGCGGAAAATAATGATTCCTCCACGGCAATTTGGGACCCACCGGACGGACTCATGCCGTGAAAAAACGTTTCCCCATCTGCTGGGACCCACCAGCTACATCTTCGCATGCAAGGAAGTGCGTCGGGCAAAAAACAAAATGATTCGCCCCCGGACGGCTGGGACCCACCAGCGACACCTTCGCAAGGAAGTGCATCCGGGCAAAAAAGCGATTCACCCCGACTCTGCTGGGACCCACCAGCTACATCTTCGCACGCAAGGAAGTGCGTCCGGGCAAAAAAGCGATTAAGCCCCACATGCTGGGACCCACCAGCTACATCTTCGCCGCAAGGAAGTGCACGACGGTCGGGACCCACCTGGTGAAGTGTACGTGGCGTTGTCATTCTGGTCGTGACGATATGCGTACATATTTACTTGGTGGATGTAGAGGCACGCCGCGTAGCATGTACACGTGCGTCGCTGCGGCGAGGGTGCAAGAAAGAAAATACGACCCGCGTCGTACATACTGGCGGGGTCTCAAGCGACTACTCGGCGCATCGTCGGCGGGGCTCGTCTACATGGTTGGGTCGGAGCGGAGAAACAGCGTCGTCGTCGTGTTCATGGGGAGAACAGCGGAATGCGTCGTGTTCATCGGGAGAGCAGCGGAATGCGTCGTGTTCATGGGAGGCAATGGAATGTGTCGTGTTCATCGGGAGGCAGCGGAATGCATCGTGTTCATCGGGAGGCAGCGGAATGCGTGGGAGCGACGACGTCTCCAACATATCTATAATTTTTATTGCTCCATGCTATATTATCTATTGTTTTGGACTATATTGGGCTTTATTTTCCACTTTTATATTACTTTTGGGACTAACCTATTAACGGAGGCCCGGCCGAAATTGCTGTTTTTTGCCTATTTGATGTTTCAAAAGCGGAATATCAAACGCAGTCCAAGCGGAATGAAATCTTGAGGACGTGATTTTCTCATCGGATAAGACCGGAGACTTGGACCCTCCGTCAAAAAAGCTACGAGGCGGCCATGAGGGTGGAGGTGCCCCAGTAGCCCCCCACGCCTCGTGGGCCCCTCAAAGCTCCACCGACGTACTCCTTCCTCCTATATATACCTCACGCACTAACAGATCGAATCGGAGCCAAAAACCTAATTCCACCGCCGCAACTTTCTGTATCCACGAGATCCCATCTTGGGGCCTATTCCGGAGCTCCGCCTGAAGGGGATTCCACCACGAAGGGCTTCTACATCATCAACATAGCCTCTCGGATGAAGTGTGAGTAGTTTACCTCAGACCTTCGGGTCCATGGTTAGTAGCTAGATGGCTTATTCTCTCTTTTTGGATCTCAATACAATGTTCTCCCCCTCTCTCGTGGAGATCTATTCGATGTAATCTTCTTTTTGCGGTGTGTTTGTTGAGACCGATGAATTGTGGGTTTATGATCAAGATTATCTATGAGCAATATTTGAATCTTTTCTGAATTCTTTTATGTATGATTGAGTTATCTTTGCAAGTCTCTTCGAATTATCCGTTTGGTCTGGCCAACTAGATTGGTAGTTCTTGCAATGGGAGAAGTGTTTAGCTTTGGGTTCAATCTTGCGGTGTCCTTACCCAGAAACTTACGGTTCACAAAAACAATTGTTAAATATCACCAGAACATGATAAAAATAGTGATTCCAATTGCTGCTGATCAATAAACAAATTTCCTAGGTCGTCCTACTTTGGCTGAATTTTTGGAGTTCCATAAGTTTGCGTTAGTTACATATTACTACAGACTGTTCTGTTTTTGACAGATTCTGTTTTTCGTGTGTTGTTTGCTTATTTTGATGAATCTATGGCTAGTAAAATAGTTTATGATCCATAGAAAGTTGTAATATAGTAGGTTTAACACCAATATAAATAAGGAATGAGTTTATTACAGTACCTTGAAGTGATCTTTTGTTTTCTTTAGCTAACAGACTCACGAGATTTACTGTTGAGTTTTGTGTTGTGAAGTTTTCAAGTTTGGGTGATATTTTTGATGGAATATGGAACAAGGAGTGGAAGAGCCTAAGCTTGGGGATGCCCATGGCACCCCAAGATAATCAAGGACACCAAAAGTCAAAGCTTGGGGATGCTCGGAAGGCATCCCTCTTTAAATCCACTTCCATCGGTAACTTTACTTGGAGCTATATTTTTATTCACCACATGATATGTGTTTTGCTTGGAGCGTCTTGTATTATTTGCGTCTTTGCTTGTTAGTTTACCACAATCATCCTTGCCGTACACACCTTTTGAGAGAGCCATACATGAGTTGGAATTTGTTAGAATACTCTATGTGCTTCACTTATATCTTTTGAGCTTTATTGTTTTGCTCTAGTACTTCACTTATACCTTTTAGAGCATGGTGGTGGATTTGTTTTAAAGAAACTATTGATCTCTCATGATTCACTTAGATTATTTTGAGTGTCTTAAATAACATGGTAATTTGCTTAAAATAATAATATGCTAGGTATATAAAAATAATAATAATAAATTTTATGAGTGTGTTGAATACTAAGAAAAGTTTGATGCTTGATAATTGTTTTGAGATATGGAGGTGATAATATCAAAGTCGTGCTAGTTGAGTAGTTGTGAATTTGAGAAATGCTTGTGTTGAAGTTTGCAAGTCCCGTAGCATGCACGTATGGTAAACGTTATGTAACAAATTTGAAACATGAGGTGTTATTTGATTGTCCTCCTTATGAGTGGCGGTCGGGGACGAGCGATGGTCTTTTCCTACCAATCTATCCCCCAAGGAGCATGCACGTAGTGCTTTGGTTTTTGATGGCTTGTAGATTATTGCAATAAGTATGTGAGTTCTTTATGACTAGTGTTGAGTCCATGGATTATCGCACTCTCACCCTTCCATCATTGCTAGCCTCTTGATGCCGTGCATTGCCCTTTCTCACATTGAGAGTTGGTGCAAACTTAGCGGTGCATCAAACCCGTGATATGATCGCTCTTTCACATAAACCTCCTTATATCTTCCTCAAAACAGCCACCATACCTACCTATTATGGCATTTCCATAGCCATTCACGAGATATATTGCCATGCAACTTTCCACCATACCGTTCTTCATGACACATTCATCATTGTCATATTGCTTAGCATGATCATGTAGTTGACATGGTATTTGTGGCAAAGCCACCGTTCATAATTCTTTTATACATGTCACTCTTGATTCATTGCATATCGATTACACACGGAGGCATTCATATAGAGTCATACTTTGTTCTAGTATCGAGTTGTAATCATTGAGTTGTAAATAAATAGAAGTGTGATGATCATCATTTTCTAGAGCATTGTCCCATGTGAGGTAAAAAGAGAGCCAAAGAGCCCACCAAATAAAAAGAGAGGCCAAAGAGCCCACCAAAAAAATGAGAGAAAAGAGAGAGGGACAATGCTACTATCCTTTTCCACACTCGTGCTTCAAAGTAGCACCATGTTCTTCATATAGCGAGTCTCATATATTGTGCTTCAAAGTAGCACCATGTTTTTCATATAGAGTTTCATATGATGTCACTTTCATATACTAGTGGGAATTTTTCATTATACAACTTGGCTTGTATATTCCAACGATGGGCTTCCTCAAATGCCCTAGGTCTTCGTGAGCAAGCAAGTTGGATGCACACCCACTTAGTTTCTTTTGTTGAGCTTTCATACATTTATAGCTCTAGTGCATCCGTTGCATGGCAATCCCTACTCCTTGCATTAACATCAATTGATGGACATCTCCATAGCCCGTTGATTAGCCTCGTTGATGTGAGACCTTCTCCTTTTTTGTCTCCTCCACATAACCCCCATCATTATATTCTATTCCACCCATAGTGCTATGTCCATGGCTCACACTCATATATTGCGTGAAAGTTTATAGGTTTGAGATTACTAAAGTATGAAACAATTGCTTGGCTTGTCATCGGGGTTGTGCATGATGAGAGCATTCTTGTGTGACGAAAATGGAGCATGACTAAACTATATGATTTTGTAGGGATGAACTTTCTTTGGCCATGTTATTTTGAGAAGACATAATTGCTTAGTTAGTATGCTTGAAGTATTATTATTTTTATGTCAATATGAAATTTTTCTTGAATCTTTCGTATCTGAATATTCATACACAATTAAGAAGAGTTACATTGAAATTATGCCAAGTAGCACTCCGCATCAAAAGTTCTCTTTTTATCATTTACCTACTCGAGGACAAGCACGAATTAAGCTTGGGGATGCCCGATACGTCTCCAACGTATCTATAATTTTTGATTGCTCCATGCTATATTATCTACTGTTTGGACTATATTGGGCTTTATTTTCCACTTTTATATTACTTTTGGGACTAACCTATTAACCGGGGACCTAGCCCAAAATTGCTGTTTTTTTTTGCTTATTTCAGTGTTTGAAGAAGCGGAATATCAAGCAGTCCAAGCGGAATGAAATCTTGAGGAGCGTGGTTTTCTCATCGGATAAGACCGGAGACTTGGACCCTCCGTCAAAAAAGCTACAGGCTGCCACGAGGGTGGAGGCCCCCCCCCTAGGGCGTGCCCCCTGCCTCGTGGGCACCTCGAAGCTCCACCGACGTACTCCTTCCTCCTATATATACCTCATTACCCCAATGGATCGATCACGGAGCCAAAACCTAATTCCACCGCCGCAACTTTACGTATCCACGAGATCCCATCTTGGGGCCTGTTAGGAGCTCCATGGGAAGGATTCCACCATGAAGGGCTTCTACATCATCACCATAGCCTCTCCGATGAAGTGTGAGTAGTTTACCTCAGACCTTCGGGTCCATAGTTAGTAGCTAGATGGCTTCTTCTCTCTTTTTGGATCTCAATACAATGTTCTCCCCCTCTCTTGTGGAGATCTATTCGATGTAATCTTCCTTTTGCGGTGTGTTTGTTGAGACTGATGAATTGTGGGTTTATGATCAAGATTATCTATGAGCAATATTTGAATCTTTTCTAAATACTTTTATGTATGATTGAGTTACCTCTGCAAGTCTCTTCGAATTATCCGTTTGGTTTGGCCAACTAGATTGGTAGTTCTTGCAATGGGAGAAGTGTTTAGCTTTGGTTTCAATCTTGCGGTGTCCTTACCCGATGTGATGAAAGGGTTTCAAGGCACGTATTGT